>JAULKK010000001.1:5253600-5267700 GCA_032355705.1 Rubia peregrina | reverse complement strand
AGAAATAGATAACGAAAAATCAATGGAAGATAAATACTAAGAAATCCTAAACCTAGAACCCAAAAAAAACAATGGTTAATAATTCACTAAAGCCCTCAAATCATGGAAGATGTACACCAAAAACATGCTCTACCATATATACCACTAACAATACTGAAATTCGTAGGGATTGGATAGCAAGAGCTACAATGAAAGCCGCTGATATGATCCACAACAACTGAAAAACAAAACTAACAAAAATCCAAAACATCATTAAAGTGCCAAAAATAGCTTCTGCCAGCAAAACACATGTTGGAGTCAGGAAAACAACTGAATTTTACCCGAACTCTGTGCATCAGAGTAACCTTTGACTTTGCAAAAAATATTAACACAAAATAGTAGGCACCCCATATGAGTATCACTGTATCAGTCCTCGTTCACTCACCTCTCCCATTATGTATCTTTTGAACTTCATAGGTGATTTAGCCAGCAAAACTCCTCCAGTTGATTTTTGCAAAACACATTAACAAAATCAGTCTTGTTGATGTTATTCAGCCCCACCTAAATCACAATTCAAACATCAAAAACTCAATTACAAGGTGGTAAAAAGCTTTGCCAAAAACAATAGTGGATATTAATAACATATACCATTCCAAGAAGATAATCGTATCCATCAAGTGCCCTAGAACCCTGTTGCGGCAAATTTTCACTTGGGATTAGCTCAATCAGCAATACATAGAAATTGCAACCAGGGAAAAGAAGGGGGATCAAAATAAGAAAAGGTGACGTTCAACCCTCTTTCCAACCCCTCCACCCAAAAGAAAATTTAAATAGAACAAAAAACTAATCAACCAAGTATATCAATATAATTCACCGACAATCAACATACATTAAAGCAACTTTTAGCTTTGCATGAACACATAGTACAACCAGAGAAACCCAAAACACAAAAAATTAACACAGCAAAACATAAATGTATATTAAATAGAGTTAATCTAAAAATGTTCTACATGCCTTTCTCTCGGTATATTGATCGAGCTCTTTCCTTAGGCGAAGATAGGTGTCTACCAATGCTGGTGTCATCTAGAACTTCGAGTAGCCTCCTAAATTTTCAGGTGCCCATACTATTACAAACAGAAGATATGATATGAGTGGCTTAGTCTAACACAGAATTAATACCAATGTCAACTGCAATACATGAATAAAAGCAGCATCGTACCTCACTGTGTAATTTTTCCTAAAAATGAGAGTACTATAGAATCAAATAGAGCAGTTGAATTCCTAGAAGTACATAATGCTTTCAATTTTTCATTAAAAACCATACATGGATATGGGATATTAAGTTGTTGGGTATTCGCTGAGTTATGAGACATGGCATATGAAGAAAACAAATTAACATAAGTGTGAGGAATCAAAAATAACAAAACATCTTGGCATCATCAATAGTAATGCTCCCCATACAATGGCCTAATAATGTTCATTTCATAGTAGGATGAAACTTACTGAGTGCAGAATGTTCATTTTCACGCTCAATCCAAAACTTAATCCGGACCCTAATAACCAGCAAAATCCATGTGTACCTTGATAATGGAACCAAACACCTGCACCCCTCAAAATGAAAATCACATAGCACAAAAAAATTCAAGAGAGGAAGTAAAGATGTGATTAAAAAATAAGAATTGACAGCAAAAGTAGCCTCCATTGTCAGTTGTTTCTTCAGTATTTGCAGTCACTTTTCTAGTCAGAGGTTGTATAGAAACATCTCTGACGTTGACCCAAACATATCATTGAGTGAGTGAGAACTTCATTGTCACTGATTGCTGAGGTGATGAAATCTAGTAAGCTTCATCATTCACCTAAAAAAATTTACCCCAAAAGACTGTTGTATATTATGAGAAGTCGTTGTTCAGTCCACGCCTTTACCTGAATAGCCAAAATCATTCAGAATTAGCTAGGAAGAAGAAATCACATAACAAAAACTACAGCTTATTCAAAGGCAATAATACTGAAAAGCAACAAGGATAAAAAGTTCCAAGTTGTTTTATTTTTTTCACCTAATAACAATGGTAGAAGAAAAAAACAACAAAATAGTATCTTTCCGTATAACACACACAAGATCTAGCTACCTATCAAATTGAAGAAAAAAACAACAGGAAAAGCTGAGATATCATCTTATGATTTAGAGATCAGCTTACTTGTACGGAGCATTTTACAGCTAGACCGACATATTCTAAATAACTTTAAGTAACAGTATCTATAACAGTTAAGAACCTGAATAATGGAAACAATTTTAAGGATTAGAGCTGCAAAGATTGAATAAGACACTTAAACTAATGCACCTACCAACCCTACGTATGTTTTCAGTTTTCAACTCTGAGTACCATTATATGTCAAACTATAACAGCTAAGAACCTAACTAATGGAAACAGTTTAAGGATCTAAGCTGCAATGATTGAATAAGACACTTAAACTAATGTATCTACCAACCCTGCGTATGTTTTCAGTTCGTTCCTCTGAGTATCATTATCTGTCAAACTATAACAGCTAAGAACCTGACTAATGGAAACAATTTAAGGATCTGAGCTGCAAATATTGAATAAGACACTTGAACCAATGCACCTACCAACCCTGCGTATATTTTCAGTGTGCTCCTCTGGGGCAAAACCAAGATTCTTATTTAAACCATGGAGAATATTGTCTCCATCAAGAATATAAGAGATTTTCCCCTAGAATGTAGCTCTCTTCCAAGGGTGTATGCCGTGGGCTTTCACCTGAAAATTTTCAAGAACCACGAGCAGATAAGTGCAGATCAAAATTAGAAGCGCAAAATGGTCTTTGAATCTAGCATAATCTTCAGTAATCCTTGAGACCAATTGTAACCTATGCTTCTAAGTCATTACAATCGAATAAAAAAGAGAAAGAGGATAGCCTAGAATCTAGAAGAGAAAATTGCAAGACAAAGAATGACAGCATAGTAGATAGAAGTTAACCTGATCCGCTCAATTCTGTAATCCATTTCTCTTTTTAAAAAATGTAGGGTGCCTTAGTTTTGAAGCTATCAAATAGTGTAATGTGCACAGATAAAAAAACAAAGCTACACCATTATGAACAAGTCAACTGAAAAACTTCAATTCTTAAGCGAACCATGGGGAAGAAGTATGATTGTATAAAAGCACAAAATTTGCATTTAACCCTCATCCCAAAATCAATAAATTACAAAATCTACATCATTTTCATTTAGCAGACTGCGGAATTTCTTGAAGATGGCATTTTTCAACCAAATTTACTCCCTAAAGGAAAACCCTTTTGTAATTACATCCTCAGGACATATGAAGAAATGACATTAAGAATTGAATACCTGATTACAGCAAATAACATGGAATGTTTATGAACAGAAGCATACAACCAAGAGATCCGTTTCTCTATGTTAGCCCATAATAAAAACATCAATATCTAAATTTCATTAAACAGCATATATATGCACACGCATCACAAAAAAATAAAATTGAACACCATCTCAAATTTAACACCTCAAGAATGTGTGTCTAATTATCTTCAACAATATGGAAAAAATCTAATTTCATGGACAAGAAAAAAAGAACACGAGGTTTATTTTTAAACCCCCTTTATTTGCATATTCACCATTTCCATACTGAGTACAAGTATGTACCACTACATTCAGGATTACAAAACAAGGAGATCATCGAAATGGTATGGCAGATATGATTCAGTCAACTTTGCAGAGGATGCTATAGACTCCACTTAAGCATCCAAGCCATTCTTAACCATTTTAGTATTCTTACCCAGAGCAATATCTTTGATGAAACCATCAGAAGAAAAAACATCAGTCTCTGAGCCAGCACCGGACCCACCTCTGCATCTCCCTGAGCCACATTTGTTCTTCCCGGAGCCACTTGGAAATCAAAAGGAGGAAACAATCTATAAAATAAGATAATTGAGGTAAATTATCAAACACATTTTGTGCTAGCATTGAAATTGGAAAAGAACCAAAAAAATCAAGAAAAAAAACACGCACAAAAGTTCAAATGGAACACCAGACAAATTATCAGAACCGGGAAACAGATATTCTATCCCATGTGAAAAATGACTGAATTCATTAGAAGAACAAAAAATGAGAACATCACCCAGATATTATTCGCGCAGGGAAACTAAAAAATGCGGCAAACTTACAGAATCGGCTAACGTGCAACTCTGAAATTACTAATAACATATTGAAACTGATGTAGGGCTACCAATGCAGGAGGTGGATGTATACAAGCCTCTACAGAAATTGTGCAAAAGTAATAGAAGAACTGAATACGAAATGATATCATAGGGTTCAAGCATGAGGATATAACCTTTTTTTAAAGATGATTTTATGAATGCAGTATGTCCTATAGCTCTTTGAATAAAGGAACAAAGATGCAATCTTTTGTTTAATAGCAAATATATGAACATGATTTCAAGAACCAATTGATTTCAAAGAAACACTAAAGCATAGAATAGCTTGAATGTTTTTGTGATTGGTCTGAATTGGGGTAACAATATGGCTGAGATGAAGATTTTGTACGTGCACAAGTAAACGTCAATTACAATAGACCAATTGCACAACTTTAACTGACCACCTTAAATTTCAAATCAAGACAATTTTTTAAAAAGGAATCAGATCAAAAAGACTTTGATTAAGGTTAATAACATATGTAATTCCATAAATAAGGTAGCCAAAAAAATTAATTTGAGGCACAGTTTGGAATCTTTGATGATATCAAAAACAGTGAAGCATGGAATAGTTTGAAAGCATTTGTGGTTTCATTTGCATGCAGTCGAACATGGAATTGTTTGTCTAAATAGGGCTGGAGTGAGAAAAAAATGTCCATGCACAAGTAAACGCTTCGGAAAAAGCTTCAACAGACTGCGCATTGTGTGGGAGTTCTTACAGAAGAGCACCCATAAGCAAGCAAGTCACTATCCTCTGAAATAACTGCATTGATATCGAAAAAATAGTAATAGGTCTCACATATTTTCACCAGTCACCACTTCAATTTAAAGAAATAAATGAAAACAAAATTAAAAAAAGGTGTTTGAACAATTACAGGAGGAAAACAAGCTTACGTCATTGACCATCTAAACCAAGTTTGAGCATACTTAAATACTTGTTCAGTTACAAAAGAAATGTAGAAGATGAAAGAAACATAATCTAATAAAGGTGACTAGTGATACTCTATTATCATGGTACTATTTCCCTTGTGGTACTCTAGTGATTGTGTGATCGTGCGCAGTAAATTTTTAGCAAATGGTAAGTTGCAGTAGCATTAGAGTTGTAAGGAAAGAAAGGTGCTCTGGTAACATTAGCTACTGCATATTTCAGTGAGGGCTATTAGCTACTGCATATTTCAGTGAAGGCTAATAGCTACTGCATATTTCAATGAGGGTTAATAGCTACTGCATATTTCAATGAGGAGTATTGGATTTAGCCTCATCTTGCCTAATGTTGGAATATGCAGTAGCTATATACTCCTCCAACTCCCTTCGGATGCTAGTAGACAACTTCCTTGCAGCTGAAATATATGCCCTGGAAACAATTATGACAGACTGCTTAGTTTAGAGGCATTTCAAATGGATGTGAAACTATTGAGCAAGGTAGGATACTTGCTTCGGCCAGAATCCCAAGGTTGGGAAACCCAACTATGACTGTTGACATACCTGAGTACGGATGGTTCAAGAGGAGTGAATCCAAGAGCATGAGATTCTTTATTTCGGTGGACATAGACGACATGTCTAGCCAATTCAAGATCTGTATCCATATCGGCTCTATCTAAGATTAACCACAGAATGTTGAATCTTGATAGGAGGGCTGGAGGAAGATTGCTATTTTCAGCTTGTGTTCTTAGCATATCATATATTTCCCTAAGAACAAGAATACAAAAGGTACATTAATTTCCTTATCATACTATATACTGAAGAGGAAATACAATCAGTCAAGAGTATGAGTTAAACAAACAGATAAAAAGGGCATAATTTTTTATGGAGAATTGAGAATCTATAACAGACTGGATTAGCAGCAGAAAGGACAACAGTCCTTGCATTAAGAAGATGTAGTGATCCCTGCTTTTGCAATGCTCACAGTCTGCTGGTCCATGACTTTGTGTATTGCTGTGCGATCAGAGTCGTCCATTTTGTCAAACTCATGTATTGCGCATATTCCCATGTCAGCTAAAACCTATTGCAATTATTCAATAAATAAGCCTTTTGTGAGTATGAAACTGTTGGACTTGCGGAAAATATCTGGCAGGCAAGATATTATCATTAAATCAGCATTTGCTACTTACATTTTCCAGATATGTATTCTCATATGGATGATCAGGCATTGAAATCAATAGTCTTGTCCCATAGAAAGTGAACTAAAAGTAATGAATGATGGATGAGATTTTCTTACCAATGCTCCATCTTCAAGAAACATCTCATATGTCACGGGGTCTTTCTGAACAGTTGCAGTTAGACCAACTCCACTACTTCCTTTGCCAGTGGTGTATATACCTCTTGGAGCAACATTGATTATATGCTTAAGAAGCTGACTTTTTGCAACACCGGGATCACCCATCAAACAAATATGTAGATCCCCTCTGGTCTGCATTTTATGAAAAACAACGTGATGGGTAAATCCAGATCAAGAATATGGACCCAATGCCATGAATTACAGATAAAAGAAAAGAGATAATCAGACAACTAATTGATGCCCTAACATAAACAGTAAACATATTACAACAACCTTGGTAACAAGAATGATTAGATTAAAAAATAATAGAGCTCATTATGATCCCAATAGTTATTTTCCAGAAACCAAAAAGAAATAATGAAACTAATGGTGGACTCGTTCTTTTACCTTCATGTCGTCCTTTAACTTCCGATGAGGAGCACCAACCAAAAGAAGCAGAAGAAATTTCTTAATGTTTCATGCCCAAAAATTTCAGGCGCTAAAGATCGGGCCAACTTACTATAAATATCACCATCCTCAACAAACCGCATTATCTGTTCTTCCTCATCTCCTTGAAGTTCATACATGTATTAAGATGTAAGAAAGCAACTCAAGAAGTCAGTTCCCACAAAAACTTGTTCCCTGATCATTACACGCCAGAATAGGGAAGATTTAAAAAGTCTTACTCCTCATATTTTTTCTTGAAATGGGAGACATGCATGGCTTCCAAGTATGTGTCTGCAATTAAACCCGCTCGAATAGGTTTGAATCCCGTGTAAGGAATAGGAAGGACGATTCCTGATAACTCAACTACATCACCAGGAGTCACCTGCAGGGTAAAAAGGAGAGAAAGACAAAACATAAAAGGCACTCAAGTCAATAACAGTTGGCCTACTGATTGTGGTGAAATTACAACTCTTTTGATCAGTAGAAGTTCTAGAATCTAGTATTTTCTATTTTAAAACAAGGCATTTCCAGGAGTAATATTGAATCAACTTTCCGCAACTCAAGATGACCAACAAAATGAGAAAGGGAGTTGATAAGTTTTCATACTCATTTGCAAAATTTGGCTCCCAAATACCCAATGCAGAACTCTATGCTTATAGTACTTAGCATGAAAGAAAAATGTTCTGCCATTAATCAATCACAAACCTTTCTTGTGAGTTCCCCCCTAATATAAACTGTCATCGTTCGAGGAATGTGACCTTCAGGTACTCCTTCTGCCTCAGTTCAACCTGCACATTTTTTTGTCAACTTTCTCAAGACACATTTGACCATAAATTTTAACCAGTCTATAGATACAAATATCATTATGTGAGATATCATTGGATTCTCTGCATGATGTATTTTGTAAACATCAAATTTTAATACACCATTATTATACATAAATAAAGGTATCGTTGGTCAAACATGGTATGAGAAAGTTGACTAAAACGTGTGCAGATTGAACTGGGGCGGAGGGAGTACATGTTCTGCCAATTCTTGAACTTTAGGCTGGTATACAACACGAAATCAATTAATTGTACTCATGGATGAATTAATAGCAAGACAAAAGATCCACGATGGACAAACCACTTGAAACTTCAAAAACTTTGATGCTCGAAGTTGCAAGGTTCATCAAAGAATTTGAATCTGTTGAAGGTAAAATGATTCTGGATTTTATAGTAGCTCACCTACACTGTAATCCTTCTTGTCCCATATTTAGATGCATATTATGGGTATCTATGTTGGGTGTTTTACCTGCAGTTGAATGCTCATACAATCATTGGTATGGGTAAATTTGTTTTCAATTTCATTGTCTTGTTTAAGTCATAATAATGCGTATATGAGGTGAAATGTTAATCTCGGTTATGTTTGGCTGCAAGTATGAGAATAACAGTGGCTTTTGTATTTCTATTGTACTGAAACACCAGGTAATTGTAGTTGTTCTGTCGTGCAGAAACATTTAGCACTGAAATTGGGAGCAAATATGGTATCTTGCCTGGATCTCGAGACAATTCCCTATATAATGCTCTCTGGGCTGCTCAAGCTCTGCTACGCAAAGGGTTTATCATTTCTCCCGTTTTGTGCATCCTCTATAATTTAGCTAGCCATCTTTGATTTTAAAATTTCAATGGAACTTATGCAGTCCTGCAAAAACAACTGACAAAAGGATTCTCCTGCTTACCAATGAAGATGATCCCCTTTGGTAACATCAAGGGAGCAACTAAAATGGATATGATACGGACAACAACTCAACGAGCAAAAGTAACCATAGAATTCTTCCTTAATTTCTTGATCTAGTAAATGAGTGCATTAGTGTTTATGAGCAACACATTCATGATGTTTCAATATTTCTTGTGTGATTACTCTGTGGCCGGAGCTAAAGTTATCGATTTAGCGAACACATCGCTTCTCCAATGGAACAGTAGTGCCACTAGATGTCACACAAACCACTCTCTCAGCCATATCATTGCATGTTTATATATTAAAAACAAAGAGGAATGAAAACCAACAAGAAAGAAGCACATTTGGTCAAGTTCTGAACTTGCCTGATAATGCAGATTTCTTTCCAATAAATACTTCAAGTTTTGTGATGATCCCATCAGCATCCTCCAAAGGAGGTGCAGAATCAAAGAACCACTTGATTTCCTCCATGAGAGATGCTTGTTGAAAGGCCTATTACAAACTTTAGAAGAATGAACCTGACTTTGAGTGCACAATTCCTATAAATCCACAAATCTAATAATGTTATTAATATATCACCGAAATAGTATGATCCAGATGTAATAAATTCTAACTAATTGAACGATAAAAATAATAAGCTAATGCTAGAAATGTGATTGTTGCAACACCGAATAATAGTTTTGAATTCATCTAAATCTTTAAAAAAAAATTGATACCATTAGGCAGCACCAGAAAGATGCCTAAATGGCAGCCGAATTCCGAACTTTTCTCAAACACTTGACAGATTCCCCTTATAATCAGACGGGCATCAAAAGTAGACAAAATCACAAAGAACCTAACAAGAATAGCTTCTTTCAGTGTCTAAACGAGAGAATCTTTAAGATCATCAAGTGGATACATATAGCGATCGCGATTGCCTCCACATCCAACTTTATTATGGAATTAATTACTACAAATTACTACTATTTGAACAATGACCATGCACCAGAATGATTTATATAAGCCGAGTGTCTATCCACAAGCAGTTCGATCAGTGGATTTTCAACATCAGCGTCGGCCTCAGCAGTTCGATCTCTTCGGACTACGATCTGCTCCCCCTCTGCAACAACTATCACTTCCTCTTTACGATTCGAGAGCTCGTTAGCGACCACCATATGTACCTTGTACTTTTTAAGAGCTTTATCTGCCTTTTCCAAGAGAATCTTTGAATCCGTCTCCAACTACCAAGCCACCAAAAAAAAGCAGTATCAGTAGTCATTCCAACAAATAAAGGCAGGTAAATTATGTATACATGTCATGTCCTCTCAAATCATTTCCAGAGATCATGTTTCTTCCCCAGTCCATGATTTTCAATACAAGAGAGGATGGAATGCATTGAAAGTGGAGTTCTTACTTTGAATGATATGCAAAAAGTCAGTGGTGCCCACTCGTTCCGTAGAGCTGAAAGCATTTTAGGGACTTGAGCAAGACTTATATCCAAAGGACCGGATCCTGACTGAATTTTGTGTAGAGTCTATAACAAACAACAGAAGGGAATGATGAGTCTCAGCAAGTCGGGGTTGTATGAAGCAAAATTGATCATTCTAACACGATACAGAACAGAAACACTTTTAGTTTTCTTTCACCTCAATGAGCATCTTTCGAGCAATGTCAGGGGAAACTACTTCATTAGAAACATATAACAAATCAAAAGACACAAACCAGAAAGGTACCATAGCTTCCCAAGGAACATAAAAATCAGAGACAGCAGCAGCAAGATAGAACATAGCCCTTCGCCCAAGGATATTAATCGACGTAGCAATCAACTGTAACATCTGTGAGAGGCCATACATTATCATCCAGAAGGTAACAGAAAGTCAGTTACATGTTACATTAAAAATGTGACAAAGAATCCAGATAACAGACCTGAAGGTATTCAAAAATTGTAGTAAATGGAAGTTTCAACAAGCGTCCTCCTGAAACCACCTGCATTAAACAGACTTCTGTAAGTGATTGTTCGTGTAAATCAAATTGTAAAATGAAAATCAATTAGAAACATCTGTTCATACTGCATGGTGCTCTTTGATGGCTCTTTTCACTTCATTCGCAAATGACGGGTGCACTAACATTCAAAAGAAACAAGTTTATTCATTAATGACCAGAAAAAAGATGCAGGAATTGTATGCTAAATGCAACTCCTTTTGTTCCATATAAAAGAGTCCCGATCTTTAGGAGGGAGTAATATTCAATTAAACCAAATTTAGATTTATCATCATGATTTGGTTCACACCAAAGAGTCAAAGACGCTAAATTTGAGCATGGAAAAGGAGGAAATACAGAAGATTTAATTTTAGAAAGTCATATACAACATCCAGTAAAATGCTATTATTACAACCCACATTTGATGCATTTTGCAAGGTAAGTACAAGAATTGAAGAAGAGCAGGGCACCATTGATTATGCAGAATACCTCTAGAAATTACAGGTATTTAATGATATACCAGCATAGTTAGTACTAGCACGGATCAAAGATGTAAAATTCCTTCAAGAAAAACATTGTCCTTTTCTCATCACAAACACTTAAGCGAACATAGTTAATAAAATATATGTATCCATCATTTAAATGACATAGAATACAAACCTTGAATAGTTGAATCATCAGAAGCATCAAAGCATTCAAGTAACGGATGATCAGGAAGACTTCTACAATATGGCTGACAGGTACCACTACACACAGTAATCCAATCGTGTGGTTACTACTCGGGTAAAGCAGTTTCTAGTCAAGTACAATTCGTTATTAACTGGCAAAACTAAACCACACCTTCGATACAAAAAAATAACGGAATAACCAGCTTTCAGAAAGTATCTGCAAAAAAAGAATATCACAATCTCATAAGTGTACATACAATTGTGACAAGATACTCAACCGTGACACTAAAGTTGAAAAGTGCGATTACTCTGTCGATGCAGCTCCTCTGTGGCCAGAGCTAAAGTTATCGATATAACGAACACATCGCTTCTCTAATGGAACGGTAGTGCCACCAGATGTGACACAGACCACTCTCTTAGCTCTACCAGTCCCTGTACAAAAATACAAATTCATCAAACAATCCAACAAACAAGAAAGACAGACACCTGATCAATTAGTAAACTTGCCCAATGGAGTGAAATTTTGTTCGATAAATGCTTTAACTTTGATGATGGTCCCATCAGCATCTTTCAAAGGAGGTGCAGAATCAAAGAAACATTTGGTTTCATCCATGAGAGATTTTTCTACATAATTTTTAGAGGAAAATTTGTCAACATTTTAATCTGACTTCCAAAAAAATAAAATAAAATACTGAGAATGTGATTCTAGGTACCAATGCATTTACCGAATTCACTTAGGGTATCTTTGTTTGATAGAAGTGGAATTGGAATTCAATTTCCATTGTTTTGGAAAAATAGAGTTGCTCAATTGTGTTTGGATGTCTAAGTATTGACATAGAATTTGAAATATCTTTTAAATATGCATTGAATTATTTTATTTTTTTGACAAAGGTTTGCTACTGCTCCCACCTCTCCTACAAAATTATTTTAACATCCTGCATGAGAACGAAAACTGCATATATTAGTAGGATGGCTCTACTTACATCAATAATCAGAATCAGAATCAAAATGCCCCAGAGTTTACTTGCAGCTTTGAAGTACAATTTTCCAATATTATAACATAGATTATATTACAAATTCTACTGGAGATAGAATAATTCTTCAATACTATTCATGTCAATAGAGTTTCCTATCTCTAGTTGCATTCAAAAATTTAAATCATAACCACAATTACACACCAGGTTCACGTTACAATCCTGATTTGCTAACTCAGCATGATTGGTTACCGCTAGAATATATTGCAAACAAACAAATAAGGCAAAGAAGAATAAGTTAGCAAAAGATATGGGTTCTGTCAAAACTTAATATGAACGGCTCACCATCTATCTATCTGTCACATTTTTACTGACATGTAAATTTTCATAGTTACCATACTTTCATTGATGTCTAACAGAATATAAAATATCCCGTGAACAAACGAAATCAGGTACAAAAAAAAAGTAGCAGCATGACCCCCACACTACGAGATGCAGAGAAGCAAGGAACAAATCCCTCCAACGAAAAATCAAACCAAACCAAACGCCAATGAATATAACTCAAGAACTCATGCCAGCTTCACAAACCAGACAATAGTGATTACGTTAAATGGGAAACATTGTTCAAACACCAGTAAATATAACTCAAGAACTCATACCAATATCACAAACCAGACAAAATTGTTCAAACACCAGAGGTGTGACTAGATCCAAACACAAACAGAATAGTTACTAGCCTTTGGCAGCCATTCATTCCCAAAACATGAAACAATATCAATAACACTGAGTTAGTCCACATCCATTCCACTAATAATGCCCAACACCAACTACTACCAAGCAAAAGGCGTGCACTGTGACTTCATATAGCTTGGTAAAACAACAAAAGACACCAGCAAAAACAAGTTCTACAGTTGCATTTAAACTCCTAGCAGATCTGGTGCCTTTTAGATACGAATAGTTGTTTAGGCAAAAATTAGAGAATCAACAATATGATAAAATGGTCAGTTGAAAAAGCTTAATATCAGCTACTTTGACAACACTTGTGAAACCGATCGTCAAACAACAATAAATTGGTCACTTCTAATGCCAAAACCCGCTAAAAATATAACTGAAACAAGATTTCGAATCCCAGAATGACCATATAAATTAACTCTTCAAACCCCCAGCTTGCAGGAAAAATCATATGCTGCAAAAGAATGAAAAATAGACCACCGTTTCTTATACAAGAGACCCGCAACCCATATTTGTTATTCACTCTAGAAAAAACGGAGAAATATAAACTTCCAAGAAGTTAAACCAGAAACCCAGAAGCACATTCCAATATCGAGAAAATAGGTGTATCCATGGATAGTTGAATTAGGATTTTAAACAAGCAGATAAAAAGGATAGAAGAGATAGAAGGAGCACTGACCAATGACGGTGGTGCTGATGGTGGAAATGTGGTGGAAACGGTGGCCGTATTTATGGCCCTTCGAGGGTAAGGATCGAACAGATTAGATAATTGGGGGAAAATCAATTGAGTTTATAACCCGACTTCGACCCGAAAACATATCCGCAAGTTTTGGAGAAATAATTGACATTCTTTTGTGAATTGAATGAAGAGTCCGTACCTCCTGCGAGCAAATTATAAATAGTGAAAATATTATGTGGGAAATGTAAAATTCAGAGTAAATAGTGAATTAATTAGTGGTTTTTAAAAACAATGTTGAAAGTCAGGGACCAATTTCAAAATACCAAAAAAACATACTCCCACCATCCCACTTTTGCCCTACTTTTGGGTCAACTTTCTCATACCATGTTTGACCATAAATTTCAATTAGTAACAAGACTCTAATATCATCATGTGAGATATTGTTAGACTCCTATGTCTACGTAGTTT
>JAULKK010000001.1:5215458-5234053 GCA_032355705.1 Rubia peregrina | reverse complement strand
GAGCTGTAGGAGGAGCTGCTTTGCTAAAGTTCATTCTGTAATGCAGCTGCATTAGTCTCTTGATCGCCATACTTGCAAATTTGAGCCGCCTTCTGGTTTTTTCTCATCCTGCATCATTAGAAACCAAACGCAATAATCAATCAATTAATCCCAATTATTTTAAGTATGAAATGAAAGAACTATAATCACATTTCTTGAGCCCGATTTATTGTTTGGATCCTCTTCTTCAGGTTCAGTTTTCATAAACTTCCTCTTGAGCTCTGAATCTGGTTGATCACTTTCAGCGTTATTCACCACGATAGCAGCATATGTGGAATTAGAGTTATTAATAAGTGTGAAAGGTTAAATTACCAAATCTAACCAACAAAAAATGAGATGGAATACATTAAATAATAGTTAATAGAAAATGTATCAAACACACCTTCCAAGGAGAATTCAAAAGGTCAGCATAGCGAGCAAGTGCAGCACGAAGAGAGCAAAGACCTGGACTGTTTGCTCTTTCTTTCTCCCAAGGATCAAAAGAGAAAAAGTTGTTAGAAAAAGCAAGATGGCAATTAAAAACCAACATCTCCCTCAGTTCGTTAACAAATGCAAACAGTAAGAACATGGCCAGACAACACCAACAACAAATGTTGCAGCACTACTTGAAGTAATTTATGTTCAGTAAATAAAAGAAGATATAAACCACAGTAAAGAGAGTATTTCAAATCATCTACATTGCAAATCTTAGTACATGTATTAGTTTGGTCATATGCTCCAATGAAAGAAATGAAAAGATTTATTGAGAAAATGGATTTGGCAAGAGTAGAAGGCAAGCAGGACAATAGGGCAGCATAGCAAGAGCATAAGGCAGGCCAGCAAGAGCAGCAAACACTAAAAGGTTTTAATTAAAGTGCATCAAAAAATTATTCATGAAAAAAGCTTAAAGCAACAGCAGGAAGAACAAAGGGACAGTACAACTTCAGGATCATTTTTATGAATTATTCCCTTTGTTCATCCCCAAAAAAGGATCCTGAAGCAGTCGGATCCCTTTTGGCCATCCCCAACTTCTGCCAATGCCTAACAACTCAAATATTTGAAGCCATCATCATATAGACATTTAAACAAACATTTATAATACCAATGGAACAACACAAGTTAGGCCGTTTCTTTTACCGTCCAATGTCTGTGAGTCAACAACGACAAAACAAACCTTTCCAAATGTGAACCTATAGTTCTATGGTCCAAATTCTTGTTCATAACACCTGATCACCTGAAGAACAACATATGCATAAAATAACACGCAACATAGAAGTAGGTAACCATAACATATGCGACTTTGAGAGAAAAGAGGCATAGCCGATGTCATAATTTACAGAAAGAAAATAAAATTTGTAATTCATATTTTTGTGGAGCATATTCAGATAAAAAAATGTGTTAAAACCGCTTATGGATTCCTGTCATCTACAAAACAATGGCATGTGAACATTTCAAGGTTATTGAGGTGCAAAATTGCAACCACCACTCAAGTACACAGAGCTATGTAAGTTTCAGTTTAACTTTCAGTAATCCCAATATGAGCCAAACAAATACCATGCAACTATAAAGGAAAGGTGAGTAAATGAGAATTGGATAAGGGAAAGAACCTACAACAGAGTTCCTTAAATGCTGAATTCTTCTTCTTTTTTGAATAAACACCTCCTCTAGAGCAACCTTCAAAATGTCTTCGACAATTAGGATTTCCCTATTCGACTCCTTGCACAGCACATCATTTACACTGCCAAGTAAATTTAAGACACATTAATCAAAGGAAAAAGCACACACAGAGACACATCATTTACACTGTCAAGTAAATTTAAGACACATTAATCCAATGAAAAAGCACACACAGAGACACGTCATTTACACTGCCAAGTAAATTTAAGACACATTAATCCAAGGAAAAAGCACACACCGAGACACATGTAAAGACAAAGAAAACTTGAATCAATTCAGAAATGCATCATATGAAGGGAAAACTAACACAAACTGAAAATCCAGTTTCTCCATAGCTATCAAATTCTCCAATAAAATACCAAGATTCGAACCTAAATCGGTTTCCATTTGCAACTTTGTCTCCCAGATAATCCGCGAACATTATTACATTGCTCCAGCTACAGGCAAAACACCACCAACAATACTGAGCTCATCGCCTTGTCCGGAAAATGAACTTAAAATGGACATAACAACACATGATTTTTAGAGGATAGTTGAATTTAATTATGAGTACCAGTACATCCACAAATTGAGTTTCATCTCAAGGAATTGATAGAGATAAATTTTACATGCTATATGAACGATAATAAACATCAAATGTCAGCAGAAGAGGGTTACCTGGAGATTTTTCCACCATTATCACAAAGAGTCATCTACACTTTTGGGTCCACAAAGGAAGTTCATCACAATGTTGGTATAGTCCTAGAAGCTGCATAAATAACACTGTTAATCACAATGTTGAAAGTTCATAAAACATCTTATTTGAAACTTCACGTATAGAATACAGACCCTTCAGGTTCATATATCATAAATGGTAACTTCTACATGCATGAGCCATATTGATAAGGAAGCAAGTTTTCCAGGAAGAAATAAGACTATCCAAATGAGAAAATTACTCTTAACTTTTTCACTTGATTCAGCTTCTGCTTGGAGACCATGTCCACTGTGATTTAACACACGGGAAATTTAAATTAGTTCAACCGTCAACTAAAGCTACATAGTTTCAGAATATGATAAATGTCCATCCACATTTTAAAAAGAACTATCTAATAGCAGTACATAATGTAACCTGTTTGTCACCAAAAAATGTTGCACATCCAAACTCTCAAAGCATATATCTTTGAAGGATTGTCTTATCCTCGTTGATGCATCTATTAAATAGAATCAAGAGACCATAACAGTCAGTTCATTGTGTTGCACTAACAAAGAAATGATAGCCATCATAGTTGGTTCATCAAGTAAAAGGGAAATAAAGATATTAACTCTAAACTAATGGTAAATTTATAGAGTTCTTAATAATAAAAATACTTTATTTCTATGCAAAGAGTAAGTGCTAGTTTTCTTACTCTGGCCCGTTAGGAACCTTCCCGGGATTATTATCCATGAAGTCCATAAGTTGAGCTAATAGATAAGTTTCAGCTAGTGAAATAAAGTATCTATAAGAGTATAATCTGGTTCATCATATGCCTCTCGAAACACAGTACTTCATAGGTAACAACTTTATCTTCCTTTGACATCTCCCTGAATCTATGGCAAGCTACTTTAGCATATTTGTGCAATCCATCCAAAGAAAGCGGGAAAGACAATGAATACGAATATCTAATCATGAAAACCAATATTTTAACAACATAACAACACAAACATTCAAAAGTCGATTCCAACAGCTACAAAAAGACCATATACTTTTACCTATGGCTGAGAGGTTTGGGATTTTTTGCCTATATTAAATAAAAAATAAAAACAGGAAAAAGAAAAATTGATCATTCGTTGACCCTTCTAATTCCAATGGCAGCCCCTACGCCGTTGGCCTTGCCCCAACAAATCTCTCCCTCTCTCTCTCTCGACACACCCTCTCTCTCACACACAGAAAGACACAAACTTTGTTGGCATTAAAAGGCGAAGACGCTGAGAAGCACCAACAAACCCAGCACCACAGTTATAATATAAACCAACACACTCACATCACACCCCAGAACACACACAATCTTCAAAAATACAGAGCTCTCCAGAAGAACACAAAGAAGAAGAAAATGGAGGCAGATAACCTGTTCTGCTTGCTAAAGCTTCTGCTGGTTTCCATGGCGGTCGCCGTCCTACTGCTCAAGTGCTTCGTCCTGCTTTGGTGGTGGCCGAGGAAAATCGAGGAGCATTTCTCCAAACAGGGCATAAGAGGGCCTCCTTACATGTTCTTGGTCGGAAATGCTAAGGAGCTCGTGAGCCTAATGTTGAAGGCCTCGAAGCAGCCCATGAAGCATCCCGATCACAATATCCTCCCCAGAGTCCTCTCTTACTACCACCACTGGAAGAAAATCTACGGTGCGTTGGGTTGGTTTTTGTTTGAAAAGAGGAGTAGAGATTTCTCAAGCACGTAGATTTGCAAGGGGCATAAAAAGAGGAGTAGAGATTTGATGACAGAATTCAATTCCATGGTTGAGCGAGATGCTTTGGCTTTGGTTTTCATTCCATGATGACAGAATTTTGCCTCATTGAGAGGCTTTGGCTTTCAAGGTATTTGGGATGGAGAAGGACGGGCCTTTCAGCCTTGGAATAAGGAGTAGATTAGAATTCTCTGGAAAGGAGTGGAATAAAGATGAAGACTCCTCGATTGTTCAAAACCTATTAATTGCATATAATATTGTAGTGATTAAATATATAATAATTAAATACAAAAAATTAGTTATTGAATAATTTACTATGAAAACTTGATGTGGCAAAATGTGGGGGTGCCACTTGTCAAAAGGAGTTGCTCTTTTAGTTAATACTATAGATGAGATGAATTTATAAGATTTGAGTTGATTGTGACTGGAAATGGCTAAATGTGTTCATTTATATATACACGGAGGTGTGAGTGACCTCATGTATGGAGGAAAAACTCGTCCAACGTTGTAGAAGTTTCAAAAGTCTAGCGCATCTAGATTTTGTTGGATTTTGTATTTTAGGCCATTGAAACCTGATAACTGTCAACACGTAACATAATTTAAGTAAGGTTTTTAATATTTGACGGACTAACTAAAGGAAACTTTAAGCCAATCAATGGGACTGTGAAAGTGATTAAATTTCCATTTTGTTAAGTTACTCCCCACTCTTATATTTATTTTTTGGGGAGGAGTTGTATTTTAGATATGTATTATGGTTTCTCGTTTGTTATGGTGACCAAATACGTATTCCCTCTTCGCCAGAGAAAACTTTCTATTTTTAATTATTTTTTAAAGTTATGTTTGATCACTAATAATTTTAGTCACATGTATAAATAGATTTTGTATAGAATCTAACAATATCTCACGTAATAATGCTATGAACTATATAATAATTAAAATTTATGGTCAAACATGCATAGAAAAAGTTGACCAAAAAATATAAAGTTTTTGCCGGCACGGAAGTAATATATATAAGAGTTCTTCCTCAAATTATGGTAGCCTCGCCATGTTCGCGCGTACATCATCATGTTGAAGAGACTTGAACATTCCTGCTGATCGACGACCTTGCCGACTGGCCGGTATGCAAACGAGACACCATAATTTGAGGAATACTGCAGATATCAACCATCAACCGTTTTGCTAAGAAACGATCAGTCAAATTTTGCGGACACTCTATTTTAGGAAAGTGAAGAATGGAGAACACCCTCGTGACAATGTTATTGTTGATGATCATAAATAAGCTATGAGTCAGTGTTTTGCGAGACTTTCCTATGATAAGATGGAGAGCAAATCATATGTGTTTATATAAATATATATTTTATAAAAGTCACTAACTTTACACCAATAATTAAGAAAGTGGTAAGAAACTTTATATTGGTAGATATGTGGATGACATGAGAGCTAAATATGAAAAATAAGATGGAGAGAATAAGATAAGGATGAGATGAAAGTGAATGTGAGAATGAGGTGTATTTGTATTCATCCTCTTAAGAGGTATTTATAGAAATATTTTAAGGGTAATACATAGTGTTCACTTAGGGTAAATCATAGTGAAATTATCACGAATCTAGCTTAATGCTAATAAGCATTTCATTATCCATAACATTTCCCCTTGGAATGCTCATTACAAAAATTACGTGCTCATGTTGGCTCATTAAAAACCTTATTAAGAAAATTTAGTGGGATAAAAACCGTAATAAGGAAAAAAGAGTATAGCCACGTATAGATCCACTCATGTTGACATGGGTGATTTCTTCTTAAACTTTGTAGCTCTCGCATCCCGATTTCATAAACATGTTTTCTGAACACTGAAGTGGGGGAAAGCCTCTGTGAGAAGATCCGCTAAGTTCTCACAGGTACGAACATACTGAATGTTGATAACATTACTCTTTTCCATCTCTTGAGTAAATGAAAAGAACTTCGGAGAGATATGCTTTGTTCTGTCGCTTTCGATGAATCCTTCCTTCATTTGAGTAACACATGCAGCATTATCTTCATAAAGCGTGATGGGATCATCATTTGGTAGACGACCACTTGTGGTTCTGATACGTAGCGTCCTGGATCTCAACCACACACACTCTCGACTTGCTTCATGCAATGCGATAACCTCATCATGGTTTAATGATGTCACGACGAGCATTTGCTTCGAAGAATAGCAAGAAATCGCAGTCCCTCCTCAGGTAAACACATACCCAGTTTGAGATATCCCTATGTGTGGATCTTACAAGTAACCTGCATGTGCATAGCCAATCAAAACTGGTAATTCCAAATCAATTGTTCCTTGAAGGTAACAAAACACAGGCTTGATTCCGTTCCAATGTCTTTTAGTAGGAGATGAACTGAATCTCGCTAATAAATTAATAGCAAAAGCTATATCGTGTCTAGTACAATTAGCAAGGTACATAAGTGCTCCAATTGTACTTAAATATGGTACTTCTGGACCAATATATGTTCAGATTCCTCACATGGACGAAATTCATCCTTTTGCACATCAAGGGATCTGACAATTATTGGGGTACTCAATTGATTTGATTTATCCATAAGTTGAATCTCTTTAATATCATTTTCGTGTAATTTGATTGATGCACAAGTATCCCACTTTGTAAGTACTCAATCTGAACACCGAGACAATATTTTTTATTCCCAAGACCTTTCATCTAAAACTTTTTCTCTAAGTAAGAGATTACATCCGGAATCTCTTCATTGGTCCAATGATATTCAAATGATCAACACGGACAATAATAATCACACACACGCATGTTGTCTTCTTGATGAAAACACAAGGACAAAGAAGGTCATTGACATACCTCTTTTGTAACAAAAATTTGCTTCATTTGTTGTACCACATGCGTACGAATTGCTCTAACCCATATAAAGATCTTGTAATTTGATTAAATGTGTTTCTATGGGTTTTGAAATTGATGATTCGTGCATTTTGAATCCTTTAGGGATCCTCACGTAAATTTCAATATCGAGCGATCCGTATAAGTAAGCGGTAACAACATCCATAAGGTGCATATTATGTTATGAACTACTGGACTGATAAGGTATCTGAACATAATTCCCATGACAGGGGAATACGTTTCCTCAAAATCAATTCCAGGTCTTTAAGAAAAACCTTGTGCAACAAGTCGAGCCTTGTATCTCACAATATCATTTTTCTCATTTATTTTTCGCACAAATACCCATTTGAATCCAACGGGTCTCACATCTCCAGGTGTGAGTACTATAGGCCCAAAGACTTTGCGCTTGTTAAGCGAGTCTAATTAAACTTCAATATCCCTTTTCCCTTCAGCCCAATTGTGTCTATTTTTCCACTCAGTAACAGACCATAGTTCGGGATCTCCATTATTATCTCCATAACATCGCATACCAAACTATAAGAGAATGCATCATCGTTTTCCTCATCTTGATTACACCTTATACCCGTATTGGCATAATTAATCTAACTTTTTTTATTTTCCTCATTGCATAATTCTACATGAATACATTCTCCATTTTGGAGTCATCTTGTTTCTCTTCTCCTTTTCTTTTTCGAGGATTTTTATCTTTGGAATCGAGTGGTCTTCCACGCTTCCGGCGTGTTGTGATTTCATGACTAACATACTTTTCAATTTACCCTTTCGGGACTTTAATTTGAGCAGGAGCATTCTCAACTGGTATGTGAGATTTATTCACTCTCTCTGTGTCTGTAAATGCATCAGGAAGTTGATATGTTATATCTTGCAAATGCAAAATCTTTTGAACTTTTCCATCACACTCGTTTGTATAAGGATCAAGATGCAATAATGTTGGTATAGACCAGGTAATTTTCTTTTACAGTTGTTTTCTTTCTCCCCCTAATGCTGAAAAAATTTCTTCATCAATGTGGCAATCAACAAAATGAGCTGTGCAAATATTCCCAGTTTTATGTTCAAGGATGGACTTTCAAAGCCTATATAAACGTCTAGACTTCTCTGTGGCCCCATCTTATGTTCTTTGAGGTGGCGCAATAGGCACATAAACAACGCAACCAAAAATCCTTAGATGGTATATATTATTCTTGGCTGAATGCAAGTTGTAATGGAGAGTATTTATGATATGCACTCGGCCTGATGCGAATCAATGCATAGCATGTAATATTGCATGACCCCATACTGAAGTAGGGAGCATTGTTCTCATTATCAATGGTCTAGCAATAAGCTGGAGGCGCTTGATCAGTGATTCAGCCAGACCATTTTGTGTGTGTACATGAGCAACATGATGCTCAATAATAATCTCAACTGACATACAATAATTATTGAATGTATGGGACTGGGATATGAATTCACCTGTACTATCAAGTCTTATTTTCTTGATTGTATAATCAGGAAATTGAGCTCGCAAAGCGAGTAATTTAGCAAATGTCATATTGCGAGTTGATAACAGACATACCATTGGTAATTTTCTAGAGGCATCTATCAATACCATAAAGTATCGAAATGGTCAACATGGTGGATGGATGGGTCCACATTTATCACCTTGAATATTTTCAAAAACATAGGTGATTTTGTTTCAATATTTCTAGGTGAAGGTCATATGATTAGCTTTCCAAGTGAACAAGCTTTACATTGGAAAAGATTTCCCTCAGGGATCTTTTGGTCCTTCAATGGATGCCCTTCTTCACATCATAGGTTAACCAGGATGACCCAGCCAATCAGTCCTTATGGTAAATATTGAAGGTTTGATAACTACCATATTTGATTCTGTTCAATTTATATGCTTGTAATGCAATCCAGTAGAGAGCATCAGTAGTTTTTCAAGTATGTATTTCTTTCCAGATTTATATATTGTGAGAAACATATATTTCATGGTACCTTTCGTTATAGATTGAATATCAAATCCATTAGAATATACATCATTGAAACTCAAAAAGTTTCTTTTGGACCTTGGCAAAAATAAGGCAATGTTTATAGTTAACACTGTGCCATTAAACAATGTAAAGTTTTCCTCACCAACTACTTCAATCAAATCTACACAGGACATAATATTGTATTCGCAATGGTTTGAGTTGGTTTTATCTTTGAGAAAAACCTTGTATCCTTCAGTATAGTGTGCTTTGTTCCACGGTCAAGTATGCATATTCCTTTAATTTTACTGCTTTGGTTGGCTTCACAATTAACTTTATCCATTTTAGAACTTTAACTAAAAAAAATTTAAAAAAAATTGTGATAAGAAAGATAATTAATTAGACAGTAGCAACCCTTTAAAGAAAAACCATACAAGCTATATTTTATATAAGAGAGACAAATAAACATCGGACCATTGAGCTTCATTCTCGATAAGAGTTATACAATTCCCTTTTTAGTTTTCACCATCCGCTAGTTTAGCAAAATCACCAATTATATCCATGAAATCATCGTTGAAGTCGGATGCTTTGAGATGAGTGGATTTATTTATAATATTTTGGTCAGTAAAGTTGACCTCCTTCCCCATTCTCGTCATGATCTCCTGGTAGAGTTTGCACAAGTGCTCCCGGACTAGGCAAAATCTTGACCAGTCCCCTTTATAGCCACATCTGAAATAAGAGGTTCTAGAGCATTTTGAGGAATTGGCATCCTTTCCCTTTTATGGGTATTTTCATGGTTCCTCTCGTGCTTCTACTTCTTGTGATAGTAGTTACCAGACTTATAGGATGATTTATAGTCACTTGCCCATTACCTCAGCCTCTCTCTCGATCCTAAAAATAGTTCTTGCATTCAGGTTCATCAGAGTTAACAACGTTTGCTTCAGGAAATACTTTTGAGCTAGT
The DNA here is from genome assembly GCA_032355705.1 of Rubia peregrina. NCBI lineage: Eukaryota > Viridiplantae > Streptophyta > Magnoliopsida > Gentianales > Rubiaceae > Rubia > Rubia peregrina. Next base: position 5,224,132 of record JAULKK010000001.1, on the reverse strand, counting down.
CGGGAGAGATTGATGATTCTTCATCAGCAACTCATTATTCTTTTCTTCAATGAGGAGACAATCAATTAGTTCAGAAGACTTTTGAAAAACCCGCTCATTATATTGATGTTACAAGATCACATTTGATATTTGGAACGAAGAAAAAATCTTTTCCAGCATTTCAGTATCAGTTACTATAACACCACAAAATATCAAGTGGCTCGCTAATATGAACATTGCAGAATTGTAGTCACTGACTTTGTTGTAGTCTTGGAACCATAAAGAATTCCATTCATGACGGAAATTGGGAATAATTACATCTCTTTGGTGATCGTATCTTTCTCTCAGAGTTTTCCACAAATCACTTGGATCTTTCACAGTGAGATATTCATTTTTTAGGCTTTAATCATGGGATAGGTGAATGAAGAATAAAGATATTTCCTTGTCCATTCTTGATGAGTTGTTCACCTCTTGGAGTGTCTCAAGGAGATTCATTGACTCCAAATGCATCTCAACATCTACTTTCCATGGCATATAATTGTTTCCACTAATCTCGAGAGGACTGAATTCAAGTTTCACAAGATTAGATATGGTAAAAACTAATAGGGAAATCAAATAATTAGTTAGATTTAATTCAAAATATAGAAATCTACTATGATTGCAAATAATAAAGAGAAATACATGAACCCGACCATCACTTAAGCAAAATAAAATCCTTTCAGCGTAATATCTCTGGTGAGAATACTAATATATAATGCAAAAATAATTAAGGCAACAAAGACTAATGTTAGTCAAGAGATTTTATCAGCAAATTTAGTGAATTTAGAGTGAGAAAGATGTGACATAGAACAAAAAATGTTGTTTTTTATCATTGGATAAATTTGTATTTATACGGTACAATATAGCTGTGTATAGCCGTTATGCTACCGCTGGAAATATAGTTGTTTATAGTCGTTATATTACCTCTAGGTATGTAGTAAGTATTAACCAATTGTAGTTAAACGCTAAGAATGGAATAGCAATGTAATGTCACCAAATAAGATGTAAAAATATATAAACATAGTAGAGACATAAATAATCATCAAAATATTAAAATGAAGCAGTTAAAGAATGGTTAGAGGTAGATCACATCATTTTCCCATAAGGTGGCATAGACTCCTGTGTATAGTAATATGGTGTTATACATTAAGAAAGTTAATTATTGTAAATTACATCACATTACTATAAGGTGCCAGAGCCTTCTTATATATAGTAATATGGTGCTATGCGTTTAGAAAGTTAATTATTATAAATCACATCACATTATTATAAAGTGACTGAGCTTTCCTTTATATAGTAATATGGTGTTACACACTTAGAAAGTTAATTATTATCAATCACATTGCGTTTTTATAAGGTGGCAGAGCCTCATGTACACAGTAATATGGTGTTATACAAGAATAATAACAATCATTAAAAAAATTAGTGCACGTTTTACTATACCCGTGTTTTGAACTTACATGATGAAGACTGAGAGTGATCGTACTGATAACATGTTGTAGAAATCACTAACCTTTCACCAATTAATTAAGAAAGTGATCAGAAACTTTATATTGGTAGATATGTGAATGATATGAGGGAATGATATTGAAAATAAGATGGAGAGAATGGAGAAGAAGATAAGGATGAGATGAAAGTGAAAATGTGACAATGAGGTGTGTATGTTTTCATCCTCTTAGGGTGAGTATTTATAGAAATATTTTAGGGGTAAATGCATAGTGTTCACATAGGTATTTCACCTAGGGTAAATACATAGCGAAATTAATTATTACAAATGTAGCTAAATGGTAATGATCATTTCATTATTCATAACAGATATAAGCCTTTTCATAATTAGAGGTCGAAAAGTAACTATATTTGACTCGGATGCATTTTATAAGAACTGTTGAAATTTAGGAACTTATATTAAGCAAATAAAAATAGAAACCATTAAAATTCATCTCTTTCGATCGTTTTTGCCGCCGCCACCCAATTTCCCGTCATCAATGAGCTAAAATTCATGTTTTGCGTACTGGATGATAGCGAATTTGCTGTTTGGGGCATTGATTGTCGTCAAATCTTGCCTGATTATTTTGGATTTTATAGCGGGTTTTGTCGAGTTCGTCAGCTTTCTTCATGTTTGTCCAGAATCCGGTGGATTCTACAACGGGTTTTTCTAGGTTTAGATAGGTTTTAAGTCAAAATGCATGGGTTTTTCTTCGTCATTGGGAAAAACGTTGTTGGCTTTCTAAGTCGAAAATCGATCCGAATCTAGATCAAAATTCAGGCTCGGAATGGCTCTCGACAAATGAAGGGCCATGGTGTTAAAATTAGTTGCTTTCTTTTAGGGCCATGTTGTCAACAGATTTCCTCGCAGGATTTTGTCTGGTTTTGTTGGCAGTGAAAGGCTAGGTTTTCATGTTCTTTGCCAATTTTGCATAAATTTTTGTCTGGGGTTTTGCATTTGGTTTCACTACAATTTAAAAGTCCCATTTGGATGCTAAAAAGTGTCCCAAAAGGTTGCTATTGGATGCTTGAATTCATAGAACACTTCTAAAATAGTCCCATATATGTCATGTTATCGCGAGTCTCTGTAGATCTTGGGTTGTTATAGTAAGATGCTCTATAGAAAAGATATAGGGTTATTTTTATTCTCTCAATTGTATTAGATCATTTTATAATGTCCTAGTTATATATGTATTGGGACGGTTAATTTATATGCATCCTAATATACATCTATCATAACACTTATAAATGTCTAGTAGTTTAATACTGGCTCGCTTTGTAATGTTCAAATTATATATATATATATATATATATGACCCACCCCTTCCGACCGTCGTTAAAAACACTAGAGGATGATGGTTAAGGGTTAAAGGTAAAATTTATATGTTTCTCCCGTTCCTTCTACTATACTACTAGGAATGGTAGATAGTGGCAAATACCGAGGTCGTCCACAAAGATGTTAGGAATCTAATAATCAACTAAACACAACGAGGTCGGGTCGTCAATCCGACCACATGCTAGGAATATACAGTGTTGTGAAAAAAGTCAAGTGGGGGAATTTGTACTAATAACTACTAGTATGAGAATGATCACAAGAATTAACAATATAAACTAACACTCGGAAAATATTTGCATAACATGGTCAATGTAATTTCGATCATCAATTTCATCAATTACAATAACTAAAGCATATTCTAGTGTTTGTGTCACGTGTTGCGGACAATGGTCAAAACGTCCTCCCTATCTGTCACATAGAGGTGCGCGTATGAAATCTTCCATCAGCCTCACCTTAGTAACTAGGAGAGTACAACAAAGGCTATGGCTCATTGAGCAGGTCTTATTCTCCCTCGTGCAATTAAGTCCCGGGAGGAACACCACGAACGAACTACCCCTAGGCCTAAAAAGTCAAAGTAAGTAGTTGTTTTATCGATGGCTCTAGGATCAATAAAATAATCCTATTTTGCTACCCAATCTGTCTCTACCCATAAAACTCTGGATGTATTTGGTCGGCTAACTAAATGCATGGTCGATCGTAACGATTAACAACAGTAACCTTCGTGCAAACGCCCAGTTTCAAACATCGTCACCCAAAACGCATCTAGGTTTCTTTAACCAGGGAGTAGTAATAGTGCACCAACATGAAAGTAGCCTTGGTTGTGTGCCAACAAAGTGTGACAATCATACAATTCACGAGAATATTAAGAACAAGCCAACATAATAATCACAAAACACATAGAAATAGGTAGATCCAGAAATCTCACAAAATAAACATCAACACATGAATACGAATACTATCCTAAGTTAGATCCCTACTCCTTAAGCATTGAACCCAAGTATCTCATTGGATTCAACACCTTTGTGCAAAAGAAAAATAAAAAGATGAAAAGAAAAGAACCTAGAGAGAAGGAAGAGTGTTTTCTCTTTCTAGCCTACTATTAAGATATAAAAATGAGCATAAACTTAACCCAAGGAGACAAAGGTCCATATATATTATAGTAGCGAATTTGGCCTAAAAATAGGCCCAATAGTAGCCAAAAACCCTAGCAGCCGCCACTGGCGCAGAGGGGGGGGGTGCCTCGTGACACTGCCCATGCTGGCCAAGGGCGTTCATCTCGGCGCTGAACAACGGCCTTATCATAGGCCGTGCTGGCGCGGGCCAGCGGCCTTGGCACAAGTCGTACTGGCGTGGGGAACTGGCTCTAGCATGGTTCATTTTTCCTCGTACCGGTGTGGCACATGTCATTCGACGCGCGCCATCGACTAGCTCTTCGTTTTGCTCCTTGTGATCCACGCCACACATTGTTTGACACCTCATCGATTGGAACCTCCAGTTTCTTAGTACCTCGGTGCATCATGCGTCATTCTTCACACTCTGTGGGCTAGTCTTGGCATTTTTGAATTGAAATGTCATGGGCTGTGTAAAACGGAATGTCCCGCTCCGATACTTTGCCAATTTTTGGAGTGAAAAAGTGACTTGGAGTGCACGACCAGCCGAAATAGGGACCCCTCGTGCTGGAATTCAACATGACCCATGTCAGGTGGTACGGGCTGTGCTAAGGCCCCTGACACAGGTCGTGATAAGTGGTAAGAGTCGTGCTAGCTTTTGGCTCGTGCTGAGCTTGTACGGTCCGCGCTGACCGTGACTGGTTCGCTTGGCTAACTTCTTTGCTCCGCTACGGGTGAACCGCTAGTCTGATTTGAGAGTTCTTGTAGTCAATTTTATAGCGCTCAATAAGAAATTTTCAATGGTGACACTCTCAAGGGCTGATTTTTCTCAGATTTTGTCCATAACTCTATGCGATCTCGATCAACGATCCCTCTGTTTCTTCCTTGGCCTTCGTGAACTTCAAATCAGCCTTTCTTTGTCCCAATTTCATCTACTACCATGTTTTGGAGTCCTTGGCCTTCAATCTACTACCATCCTTGTGAATGACCTTCGATATCTTCTACCATCCTTATGAATGACCTTCAAATATCTAGTACCAACACTCGCGAATGGCCTTTTGCAAAAGAAAATGAAAAGGCAATCAAGAGCAACATACTAATGAGATCAAAGAGGAAGATCTAGGTGCCCGTGAGTACAAAGTGTCCATTAGTTTCAATTAAGTCTACAAAATGCAAGATTTAGACAAAAATAACCAATAATAGTTGTCTAAACCCTTTGTCGTGTAAACCTAACTAAAATTAGCAATCAACCAAACAAAAGATGATAATAAATGTTTTAAATGTATCGACTAACGCATGCATAATGGTGCGCATCAATATACATACATATATATTGGGATACTTTTAATATATGTCACACAACAATGTGACATTTAATTTTATAAGTGTTCTGACATAAACTTGTTAGGATGCTTCTTAATTTTATAAGTTTTCATTTATTTCAATGAGATTCTCATAAATTTGAAAACTTTTTAAAATATATTTAGACAAAATCTTGGGAAATACTGTCTTTCCATACATATGGAAAGACGAGGTTGAAATAGAATTATAGAAAGGTAAAAGATTTTAGTTGCAATATTAAAATTTTATCATGCAACGTATAGTAGTTATAAGTGTATGACCCGATTAAAGCAACCCTAAAATTTTATCTTGAATTTTTCTAATTTTCAGTTTAAACCTTAGTCTTCCATAAATTATAAAATGACCGTTTTCAAAAGACATACTCATATTTTTAAAATATAAATAATTATAATCCAACCCTAAATAATTAATATAATTAATGAGATCATTTGATGTTTCTTTTCATTTATTATAGTATTCTTATAACTTTGAAAACCTTTTAATATATATCTATAAATATAAATAATTATAAGCTGGCCTTAAAAGCTATAAATATAAGGTTTGTCATGATTGATCTAACAGAGATACTCTTGTTAAATTTCAAGATATTTTGGAATTCATCTTTAAACCAATTTTTAAAGGTGAAAATGACCAAATACCTTATATGTTTGTCATTTGATCTTTAAGAATGTGAAAATTTATATCAACACGCCCCTCACGTGAAAACGTGGAACGATCCATTGAGCCCAATTAAAGGGGACCACCCTAACATCGGTCCAATTAAATTACTCAAATTAGATGTTGGTGTTTAGTGGAGTTGAATCTATAAACAAAACTCACTTATTTAAATGAAGAGAGATATCAACTTCTCTTTTGGCTCAAATATCCCTTCTACTTATTTTCCAAACTGTTTTTCTTTTTGAAAAGAAAAATAACATACGCCTAAATTCTTCTTATCTTATTGGTAAAACCATTAATGAGATGTATCAAACATAGTCAGAGTTTAATGTAGGCCGATCGGTCCATTGAACGTATTTTCTCATTGATAAGTCCATAAGTCCGTATCCTTTATTTGTCCACGTTTACGATGAATAATATTCTTATATGTGAGAAGGAGTGTTGAGAAATTCACTTTTTTTTTAAAAAAAAACAGGTGTTCTCCTTCTCATTGATGTATGACTGTTACGATATTGTGTCAGGTTAAGGCCCTACAATCCCTAACTAACAAATATAACTAATCTATCAAGTTTATGCATGAACACCTAGTTAGCTCACACAATGTGGGGTGAGCCTCCCACAAATGAACATTTCAATCCAATTTCTTGATTGAAGTCCACATGTCATATCGGCAGTCTGTTACTCAATCCTTCCAAACTTTATCTTCACCGGGTTGCATCAGCTCTGTTGCTTTACTACGGCATATGGAGAGGCTGTTGCTGGAATTCTTCAATGGCGTTGTGGTAGTTTCGGGCGCATATCCATTTTGTTTTGAAGCCGTCTGAACTGCGGGTACCTCCATAATTATTCATCGTTGGACAGACTCATCCCCACTAGGTTGCAACAACTCCATAGTTCTTGTTTTGGAGAACCTTTCTGGAGGTTGTAGATGGATTTCTCCAATCATTAGTAAGGATTTGCCTAAATCTGACCGGAGTCGTGAAATGACGAACACACCTAGAAAATAAAACAAGCATAGAAAATTAAAGTTAAACCTAAACCCTCTTTTTATCCTGGGAAGTCATGCTACTACAAAACTCCTCTGTATAACCCAATAGTAAGTATCATCTTAGGAGCATTGCCCACCAATCCAACAATAAATGTGGTGTCACAGGCCATCTGGAGTTCCGTTGTATGCCAGAAGACTCCGTTCGACGAATACAAACTACTACGGAAAGACCCGTTTTCAGTTGGCAAGAACATGTAACTTCCACCGACCATGCCCCACTTTGACTGTTTCCCACAATCTATCACAACTACTAACAAAGTCAGTCAACCACTCATTCACATCGTTTCTCCACCACGGCCACCACGAGGATGTTGTGGATACAACCGAACGCGATGGATATTGTAAACCAATGAACTAATATGTGGGGTGGAAGTAGATTATCGGGATGGACTTAAAAGAGAGGTTAGGTAAGATGTGCTTTATGCCTGAATTTTGGGAGGGGTTAGCTATGAGAATGTTGGACCACCGTTAGGCTGTCGTTGAGCGCCGTTAATGGTCGGAGTAGCCACTGACTGGTCAGGATCACCGTTTACCGGTCAGGGATTGTTGTTGACCGGCCAGGATTTTCATTGAGTGGCTAGAATTAACGTTGATCGGCATTCAACTTTGGCTGTTCAGAATTGTCGTTGACCAGTCGGGGACCGTTATGACCAGTGTTGACCTGCAGGTATCTTGTCACCGGATCTTTCTCCTATGATCGCCTTGTCGGGGTTCCTTCGTTTAAAAGCTCACATGCCGTACGAACGCTCGCTCTCCACCACCGCCAGATCTGCATGTCGGAGGAGAAGGTCAGTCTCCGCCTCAGCCAGATCTGCAGCGGTCTTCTCTCCACCGGATTACTCGGTCGCGAGCTGGCCTTGGCTTTGGTCGGGCCACCAAGCTCCACTCCGATTTCCTGGTCTGTCGTCCGTGCCAAGATCGTCATTATGGATCAGACTGCTGGCTTCTGCTTTTGCCGACCGGTATCTTCGCTTGGCCAGATCTGATCTTTTAGCCGCATGTTGGAGCTTGTCTCTTTGGTTGCGGTGGTGCTGGTCAGATGACCTTGACATCAGCGGTGACTACCTTTTCCCCACTCAAACTACCTATATTCTACCGCTAGGGACAACTAAAAAATAAAGAGGGTGGGGAAGACTGCCGAATGGCCGGCGGCAGCGATGGAAGCCTCCCTGAGATTAGGGTTTAGTTGTGCAGCAAGAGGTTTTGGTTTTTCTTTCCAAGGCAGTTTTGGTTTCAGAATCTCACATTCATGATTAAGAAAACAATTACTTAGTATATATATATATATATATATAAACACATGAATCACCTCTACCTAACATCAATTGATTTTATGATAGAAACTCATAATTTTTACCACATATTATAAAAAGTTGAATTCTAAAAATATATATTAACTCTTTATTTCACATTAATGTGCTTGATATTATTGTGTGACGGTACCAACTTTATTAAGCAACCTAAACAACATTCAGGGGCAGAAAACAACCCTATAGTTGTTTCCAACTGGGCAAGTGAATCTGCTAGTCTGATCATCTCTAGGGTAGCTATAAGCATCAGGGCACCTTTCCTTAAAAAACCGAGTCAACTGAGTCGGTCCACAGTCCCTCACCGTGCAAGGGTTCGTACAGCCGCCGGGAACCCTAAGGTTGTCCGGGC
>JAULKK010000001.1:5187404-5202591 GCA_032355705.1 Rubia peregrina | reverse complement strand
TTGTAATCGAACTTGGAGAGAGTTTCACGCGCACTTGCGAATCTCTTCATCTGGCTCAAACTCGGCGCTCGATCAGGTAGTTTGCTCGAAGATTCTGCATCGGATTGGACTTCTGATTTCTTCCCCTGTTTTCTGAAGGGGTTTCTCGAAACAGGGGATTTTTGCTTCCCGGGCTCAATCAGGGGCGATCTGCTGATACCAACTTTCTTGTTCTTGATGTGGTTCTTGTTCTTCTTCCTGTTCTTGATCTGCCCCATGCACGAGATCTTGGGGGAGGTTGGTTCTTTGGTGAATCGCGAACTCGAACCCGGGTAGTTGGATTTGTTTCTTGCTTCCTGGAAAACTACGGAAGTGATCGGACACTGATTATGGGATTTGATCATCTTGCTTTCAAACACTTTTCCCGGACTGAAAAGGTATTGATTCTGGTTGTGCAAATTTACCGCTGTTGCTGAAGTAGATGTTGGTTTTGGTAGGAGCATCAAGAACTTGAACTTGGATTTCGCCACAATCCCAGCTCCACGTTTCTCCATTGTGAAGTCGATCTCGAAACGCTCGACTCGTCAAGCACCCACCCTGTCGTTTTTCTGAGGGACGAATCTGAGCGATGAAGGACTGAATTGAATCTCAATCGTGGCAGTTAGGTTACTCCGTCCCTTGCAATACCAATACCCGTCGCGTATTTAACACCTGGTAGTTGTTAAACCAGGGACATGATGGTTTTTTTCTAAAACAAAGATGGAAATGGTGTGTGAGAAATTGAGAAGTTGTCAATAAATGTGAGGGTTGGATAATGGTCAAAAGAGGACAGGTGAGAATTCTGCGGGGAAGATGATATCAAAGTTATGGCCAAATTGGGCATTAGTATTGCAATTAATACTGCATTCAGAAGTCTACACGAACAAGCTGTTGAATTGAACCATGCACGCCGACTATATTATTAATTTATTAGATTATTGGTACTCCCTCCGTCCCAGTTCAATCTGCACACTTTTTGATCAATTTTCTCATACCTGACCAACGATAACTTTATTTATCTATAGTAATGGTGTATTAAAAATTTGATGCTTAGAAAATACATCATGCTGGAAATCCAATGATATATCACATAATGATATTTGTATCTATATACTGATTACGATATATGGTCAAATGTGTCTTGAGAAAGTTGAGCAAAAAGTGTGCAGCTTGAACTGGGGCAGAGGGAGTAGAATTAATTATTCGTACATCACGTTAATGATCCTTAGTTCATTTAAAGATCAACGCGTTTCCTATCTGCACTAATTGAGTAATTTATACGTTAATGTTATCCCTTAATTACTCTACTTATTAAGATTAGGGCTATTGAGGTTTGTCTCGAGCGTGCTTTCTGCCCTAATCTAGATGATATAGAAGGCCATTTCTATGCCAACTGTTTGCAAAACGACAAATTTAACATTCGAAAAGTGCTTAATTTACTCCCGGCAAACATGTTCCCGCCCTCCATGATTAAGGTTATTGAGTTAAGTACAATAATTCACCTTAAACTAAGCCTCGTTATGTTGGCATTAGTAGCTCACTAATTAAACTATGGTTTAAATCAAAAGGGGAGGTGCAGTTATGGGGGACAAAGCTGTGGAGTTGAGGTAATTAATTAAAGATGAGATTTTTGTGAAAAGGCACAATCACCTTGCATGCTAATACTAGAATTCTTTAAATCCCAATTTCACAATTTTCCAGGCCTTTTGCTTCAACCACAGATTGATTTGTGTTGTTCTAAGCATATTTAACGGGAATCTACTTATCTCGACCAAAATCTTGTGCCTTGTGCGCCTCAAAAGCAATATGGGAGGAATGCTTAAAAGCTGTTTTTGTGTTTTCTTCCAAAAAAATTATCAATTTGAAATTTGAAGAGATTAAGGTTACACTGATGGTGCCGTGCTTATAAACAAGGCTGACTTATTTTAAGAGTAACAGACTTAAATAATGCCTTTCACTAACCAGGTTTCTAGTTAGCTTAAAAGTACGTACAAACACAACCTAAACAAACTTTGTTTTGGACATTTTGATGTCAATATGCAGACAGAGATTCATGTGCATGCATTTATTTACAAAAAAATGTGTGTAGTGATGACCCGGAGCTTCTTCAAAAGAATCCCAGGGTTTGCAATTCCCGACAAACAGAGCAAGGCATGATTGATTATACATTCCAGAGCGATGCTCAGAAAACGATCAAATTAAATTGCTTGATTAGTGAGTGTGAATTAGAGGATGCAAATTGCCAAGTTAGGATCTGTGGAATTAAATTAATCTGCAATTGTCTCTGATGTAGCATTCAAGGTTTGGGAAATGAGCTGGCTTATGTCTGCCCCTGGCTAATGCTTCTTGCTGGACTATAATAGACCATGGGGCACCCAAAGACTATTCTCTCCATGATTAACTCAGCCTCAACTCCCCCCTCCTAATCCACACTTGCCTCACACTTCACATTTGCCCGTTAGCCCATTAGCCCAACTCGTTAAAAAGACAGCTTACACGGATTAAATACCGCGCTGATACAAACACGACACGAACTGATATGACTGTGCTGCCTTAATCTCGACACGAACTGACATGAGTGCACCGACTCAAACACGACATGAACTGGCATGACCACACCGACTCAAGCACGACGTGAACTGACAGTCCGGTGACGCTGATTCAAACATGACACGAACGGATGGTCGCGTTCATCAAATTGATGGGGTGGATGAATGATGTGGGATTGGTGATGCATGTGGAGATTTGGAAAAGATGTCAACAATGACATGTACATTGCACCGGGGCGGAGCAATAAAGCATCTGAATCTGAATGGTTTGGATAGCCATAAAAATGGCAAGGAAATGATTGTGAAGGGCTCCATAAACTGGCTGTGTGGAATAAGGTGTCTACGTACTACCATCAGCAGCAGGGTCACATGTCCACATGTGGTTGTAATTAGAAATGGGGACAAAAAACAAAAAAAACTAGCAATACCCTTTACTCATTAAATCCCAACTCAGAGGCAAAAAAACCAGACACTAATATCACATCAGTCTCACCATAGCGGTAAAACTTGCTCCTCTCAATCTCCATTTTGACCACAATTCCATTTCAGTTGGCTGAAAATGATGGTGCAGCCCTCCATAATAGGGTCAATCATCAGCTTCTACATTGGAAAGAAGGAAAAACACAGACACACATTTCTCCCAATTGTTTTCGAATCAATTATGAAAAGAAAAGACAGGATTGAGATCATCATATCTTCCCTGTTGCAAGGATGGAAGATGGGAGGAAAGGGGAGGCATGATCACATGGGAATACCCCAATCATGAGCGATGCTAATAAGACAATGGCAGAGGATTTGGTGGAACCACATAAATGTACAACTCACTTGTAGGTTTCTCCCTTGGGCTGGGTCTATAACTGCAACTATACATCCATCTCCATCTCAATCCAACCCATCCTTCTCAAAAAAAAAAGTTTTTAACCCCAACAATCCCATATTTTCACTCCCTGCCTCAATCTCGACCGACAAAAGCGGCACCCTTAAAAATCATTTCAAGAAACTGAATTGAAAAAGCGGTACCTATTCTTACGAAAAACTTCTCATTGATATTATTTTCTTAGTAAGATCTAAAATGTAACACATATTATTAGAAGGCAAGACTCATTTCAGAATAGGACACCTGTTCATAGACCATAAGAGTATTATACTACTAGGGAGGTATCTTTATTGCTGTTGAAAGAGATGAGTGGGTGCATAGTCACCATTATTTGGAATGACACATGGAAACCTTGTAGAGAATTGACCAGACATCAGCCATTACCCTGTCCTTCCCAGAACAACATCAGGATCCGTAAGCATAAATTTTACATGTACAGTTAATTTTGGGAATCTGACCTTGAAGGGAAAACAAATGGAGTTTCTTCTAAGAAGGCTCTTGTTTGACCTGCAGGATAAATAATTAGTGGTTAAAAACATATGGCAAGGATTTAAGAGTGCTGATGATGAAAAACATGAGTTATTCTCATACTTGATTATGATGATAAGAATAGAACAACATGGGCAAACGATATCCTGTCGGTAGCTAAAAATTTCAAGCTTAAGAATCAGGGCATTTTGAATTTTCTGAAACTTTCTATACTTCTGTTTCGCAAAAAGAGTTAGCTTTTACGTTGAATGCAGGGAGCAACATTTAAAATTTTAGATATTTCGTCTAATAATTGTGGAACCTAACATATCGATATAACCTAGAGTAGTCTGGACTGGAACCTGAGGAGCCCGTGAAGACAAGAAGCTTTCTTCTTGCATCCAAGCTTAATTGGGCTTCTGCTAGGACAAAACTGTCTTTGCTACTTCCATCAACAATTCATCTCCAACTTCTTACCTGCTTCTGAAACTACAACATTCCTCCAACAAAGCTACTCCAACCTGATAAGCAATATATCAGGGCAGAAACAATAAATCTTGATGATAAAGTGATCGATAAGCATGATGAAAACTGACACCACCATCGTTTAAACTTGATCCATATGCAAGCGGAACCATTTTATATCACGCAAAATCAGATTTGCAGAGATGTGAACAAATTGCACTAACTTGAAACAGACACTCTGTGTGGTTTGACATGCAGCACTTCAGCTCACCTACATGTGAAATAATACATCCGAATAAAAAAGGCGAGCGATCAGGATACAAGATTTCGGTCTCATATGCATAGATAAATACTTCTACCAGTATAGCTACCTTTTATAGAAGGATGCAGCTAAGAGTAACAGAATAACAGTAGTCATGCCAGCCGGAGAAGATAAGCTGATATTCTTTAGATAGTTTACCGCTGATGCTGCCCTTCTTCTCCGTCAGAAGATGAGAGGCAAACTCAACAGCAGATACACCACCTTTATTATTAAGACTGCTCGAGGCTCCAACTGGCCCCTGGAAATGCAGGTGAACTGTCAAATACCATCCTTAGAAGGGATGGTTATGCTGCTAAACTGCATGTACAGGGAATCAAATATAATACAACACACCACATCTACTTGCAAAGTGACAGTTTCATAAGCATCAATCGTGTGGCAATGGATGACAAATAACATCCTTTAGCACAATAGTCTACATAAGAAAGATGCAGCTCATGAAAATTTCTAAGCACCCTGGAACTTTGCAAACACCACTACAGGTCACACAGCATTGAACATCAATTTCCTAAAGGTACAAAGTAAGATCTAGCAGAGAAGTCTGAACTCAAAATGATCATTGCAATCTGAACATCTTCATTACAAAACACCGTGTCAAGGTCGATATATAGATCTATTATGACCATAACTAAAAATGTAAAAATAACATTTCTGCTTGTTTCTTGCAGTGAATTAACTAAATGCACCCGAAACTTTACATACAAGGCAGGAACAATAAAAAGACAAATGGGGGAGAATCCAGTTTTCTTTTAACTAACAGGGATGGTGATTTCTTTAGACATTAATTTTCTCAACTCTATCAAATGTTCATCATTTGATATATGAAGGGAAATACGAAGATTTGTCACCAGTGTTTCTCGTTCCCAACTCAAAGGTCCTGATGCATGTAAAGCACCCAGAGTGCAGCGATATGCATGCAACTCTAACCTATGAAGTTTTTTGGCCAGCTCCTCTTCATTGGAATGTGAGGAATTCTCTTTCTCGGGATGTAAATGACAAACAGATTCAGCATCACTGCATTGATCTTCAGTATATTTAATAGGGCAAGACAAAATCCTATAAGGCCATTCAATTGGATTGTCACAATGACTACAACTGCCAACAGAGCTTGCGACATCATCCCCATCACTAAATTCTGAACTTCTTAGCTGTGCATACCCAAAGGCCTCATTTTCTCTGATTCCCTGCTCATCAATTTCAGGAAATTGAACTGTTCCATTGTTCATAGAATTATATGTTTCTTTTTCTCCAGGAATATTCTCAAGCTGAGAATAAAGGTCAAGATTCCCACGAACTGTGGAAGGACTTTCCCCTATCACTCGATGACATCTGCCATTTTTATCAACTGCTCTAAATTTATTGCTGTGTGCTTCGCCCTGAGGGTAGAAATTGCTTGTGGGCAATCCTCTCTTCATAGTTTTTCTCATACCTAGACATGATTCGTGGAGGTAGATACTCTTTTCAGTATGAACATGGTCCTTCTCTACACAGGAATCCAAATTTGCTTTTATCCACTTCGTGGGGTCTGATTTCCACCAATTATAGACTGGAGACAAAAGTTTATTGCTTTTCTTGTCATCATAACTCCAAGAACCCTGTTTGAAGAATGGTTTGATGTTAGTCAAGGGAAGAAGCAAAACCTTACTGCCATAAGCAATACAAAGACAAAAGGTAGAGTCACACAAAAGCTTAACTTATCAAACTCTGAGTACTATGGCGCAAGTGTGTTATGACTAGACAAGATCAAAATTCCAGTTAATACAATAGGTAAAAGAAATCAAATAGATGCTCGAATGCCGAAAAAAAACTAACCAGCCATAAATTCACCAAAAATGTAGACTACCACAAAGCACGACATTCAACAACAGTAAGATAGAAATTAATTGTTCACAGAATAGATTCTTGTTTGTACCTTTCCAACAATAACCCATTTTCCATCAATCCAAGATTGCCTCAGCCGAATGTCATAGTTACGAATCTTGAACTCATTCAATGTTCCAGCCAGCCTCACCAACAAGTCGTTACCCCTTAGAACCTTTGAGACAGTAGCCATCTTCCAAGAGTTATCATGCAACACCTCCACAACATCACCAGGCCACCAACATGCTGGAATTGTCACTAGAGGAGGAAACGGACGAATCAACTTAGCAGAAACCTTTTCAAACACTACTTCACCTTGAGCACCCATGGCACATTTGAAAGTGTAATAGTCTCCATTGCCAGATATAACCTCAGCACAACGCCAGCAACCTGAGGGCACCCTGTCCTTAAAAAGCACTTCAACTTTACTACCTTTTTTAAATCTCATGATCTAAGCTGTAGGTATGTGTAAACTCAAGAAATCTGCTTTAAACGAAACACAGAGCACTGGTGTAAGAAAAAATATCTCGTGACAAACTTCACAATCAATACACAATTCCAAATGTAAATTCAACAACGTTCTAACGCCTAAAAGGATTAACTTCCTAAAAGTGAAAACTTTCATAAATTAGTTTAAGTGCATACTATGAAAAAAATCAGACATATTCAATTCCACAAAAGGAATCAGATCCTTATAAAAGTCAATAATTAATAATATATTAAACCGATACCAGAATTCACCATGTAAGGTAAACCAATGTTCGACGCGAATATAACGGGTATAGAAGCAAAATATCAAATTCATCTAAGCTGTAACCAAAGCAACTTTCATGTACAATAAACAAAATTCCACACATCAGTAACAACCTTTTCCAACATTTCTCCCAACGCAAGGCGATACACAAAAAACTACCCAAACGACATCGACTTGAAAACGCACAGCACACGTAGAGTAATTTACGCACAGAAAGAAAGTAAAACCTTTGAAGTACTGATCACAAAAACCAAATAGTCCAAAATTAAAGACTCTGCTCCACAGATTGACGCAAACATCAAACATTCAACAGAAAAGAGCTTTAACTTTGCAAGCATTCGTTCCGGGGCCAAAAAAACTCGCATCAGAATCGTAACATTAAGTACACGGACCAAAACAAACAGTTTAAGAAACATATCAAACAGCAGGTGAAGTAAAATTCAAAATTAAACGAAAAATCAGCAAACAGAAATTAAAATCAACAGAAATCAAAGAACAAGGGAAAGATTTACCAGCTTGCAGTTGCAGATTGCTGCGAAATCAAGAAAATTTGCTGGAAAAAGGTAGGGAACGGCTTGTTACAAATTTGTTTGCCCTTTTGCCTTTATTTTATAATTCTGTGTATTATTCTGTCTTTTTGTTCCTTGTGCGTGATTTTTCATGTGTGCCTTAAAATAAGGTTGAGTGACAATATAACTCTATCTATTTGACTAAATACCAATATAACACTCAGATAATTTTTATTATAAAAATAACACTAATTAGTTAACATAAGTGCATTTCTAACATTGACTTCCATTTTCCATCGTCGATTGTATGTAAAATGTCCAAAATAGCCTTAGTGTTAAAATCTGAATTTGAGTTGACAAATTTACATTTAGAGTTCACCGGATGCCGCTGTAACAGGTAGGGTTATATCTGCACATTATAAAAATTGATAGGGTTATATCAACACATTCTTAAAACTTATAGGGTTTATATCAGCACATTCGTAAATGGGTAAGATTGACTTTTCCATCGAATCTGGCCTTCATATGTCAGAATGGGTAAAATTGCACTTATATCAACTAGGTAGGGTTATATCTGCACTTTCAGTTATCTGAGGGTTATATTGGCACTTATGTCAAATAGATAGAGTTATATTGACACTTTACCCTTTTCACAATTACATAATCAAACTTCCCTTCAATATGTTCCACATATTAAAAGAGGTGATTCTTACCACCGTCATTCACACATAATTCAACGTCACTTTTTTAAATTAATTGAAAATATAATATTTTATAAAGTCAACCCCCAATTTATAATGCATATCTTTTTCCCATTTTTAATGTTTTTCCCATAGCTTTTCAATTAATGAGGAATTAATCATACCCTATTTATGAGAATGCACATTGTTTTTTGTATTTTCAATCTTCATTTGTTAGGAAAAATCTTTCATAATACTTATTTTTTACAATATATTTAAATTTAATACATTTCCATTTTGGTTTATCTTTTTAATATTATCGAAATTCATTTCATGATAATAAGTTAATCATTTTCATCTACCTATTCTCATTTTTTACTCACTGTAATCAATTCTTTCCACTTAATTTAATTGCCAACAAAATATCTAAAATTACTATGTTAAACATATAGAAAAATAGATGGAGTAACTTTTATTTATGTATATGAATGTTTCTAATTAATTTTAATATTGAGACAAAATCAGTATAAAATGCTTTAAATAAATATAAATATAGTACAAAAATATTTTTATTTGTAAATACGATCAAGGGTTTATTTAACACTTTGTAAATTTTATTTGCAATTTTTCTTTGAGTCCATCTCTTGAAGACGGTTTTTCCATAGATTATGGAAATACCAAAGTTTAAATTGCAAATTAGAATAAATCAAGATCAAAAAATTTGGATTGCATTAATCGAGTCATAAACTTATAGTTACTGCATGCTGCATAATAATTTTTTTAATATTGCAACTAAAATATTTTACCTTTATATAGTTCTAATTCAAGCCTGTCTTTCCATATTTCAAAGGAAAGACGGTCTTTTCCAAAACCTTGTCACATATGAAATTAAAAAACTAAAAAAATCATGTTAAAATGATTAAACATCAAATATAAATTATCAAACATACAAATCAAAATTAAATAGTTAAACATAAAATTAAAAAATTAAAAAGTACACATTAAATTAAAATAGTTAAATATCAAATGTAACTAATACAAACATATATTAAAATAGTCAAACATCATATAATATAATTTAAAAAATGCATGTTAAATGAGAATAGTTAAAAATTAAATAAATAATTTAAGAAATATGAAAAAATAAAATAATTATATAACAAACAAAAATACAAATAAATTTTAAAACATAAAAATGTGCATAAACATGTTACACAGATATCGAAAAAAATATAACATCAATACTAAAATTTAATCAAGTCACACTATTGAATCATCAAGCCATACATGAAATAAAAATACATGTAAAAATAAAGAAACATCAATATTAATTTTTTAAATGACACAATGAAAAGTTAAAGCATCAATCAAAATAAAAGTACAAGTTTAAAAGAAAACTTTAAGATAGTAAAGTATCATTAACAAGTATAAAAATGTATAAAGTGTAAAAATGTTGACATGTCAACACAATTTTTTTACAATAAAATATCAACGCTTAACTTTAAAACACACGATTTAGTGAAAAATAGTTTCATTGTAAAACATCACAAGTAGGAAAATATACAAATATAACCATATATATTTGAAAAAGTACATATATAACTCTGTGATAATTTTTAGTGCAAATATAACCCTAACTAATTGATGAAAGTGCAGATATAACCTTCTGTTGAGAAATCTGGTGTTAACCGTGTTTTCAGGCATTGATCACCCCAAAAGTGAAAAAAATGCCCTTGGACCAAAAGCTGAATTTAGGTGAACAATTATACTCTTACCCGCCACCGGACCGGGTAGGATTATATTAGCACATTTTTGGAACTTATAGGGTTATATCAGCACATTTTAAAAACTTATAGGGTTATATCAGCACATTCGTAAAAAGTATATGGTTATATCAGCATATATTATAAAAGCAAAACTCATCAACAGTAAAAACTCTATGTCGAAAACATAACAAAATGACAATTACGCACAGAACACCAAAGGTCATACAATCATCGACCCAAACTAAACTCAACAAAATAAACAAAATATCATCAAAATCCTTATATTTTATACCATATATACCGCATATCTCTATTCGTGTGACGAGAAGCAAAACAAAATCAAAGAATAAAACTCAACACCGCATTAATCTAGTGAATTAAGGGGAATTCCGGATGAAAATACCATTTTGAAAGGATCCTACACCTCCACTTCATTATTCGATGTGTCAACCTCACCAAAGCACTTTCTTTGCCACTAGAATCACACTTTGGAACGTCAGCAATCGGTAGAAGATGTTGAAATGGAGGTTGCGTGTGGTTAGCGTTGATTTTGTACAAATATGACACTTTATTTTTATAGTATGTGTTGATGTCACCCTACATTTTTTACGAATTTGCTGATATAACCTTATAAGTTTTATGAATGTTCTGATATAACCCTATCAGTTTTCATATGTGCTGATATAACCCTACCTGGTCCGGCTGCGGGTAAGGGTATAATTGTCCACCTAAATTCAGCTTTTGGTCCAAGGGCATTTTTGTCATTTTTGGTGCGATCAACGCCTGAAAAACACGGTCAACATCGGATTTCTCACTAGAAGGTTATATCTGCATTTTCATCAATTAGTTAGGGTTATATTTTTACTAAAAATTATCTCAGGGTTATATATGCACTTTCTCAAATATATAGGGTTATATTTGTATGTTTCCCTTGTAAATTAATACTAATTTTTTGGATTACTAGGTGCAAATATTTGATGAATTAATGATTTCAAATCATAAAAATCTCGCAGATCGTGCGATGGAGTCAAAATGTTTTGCAAGTAGTTTTTTAAAATCCATATTGCCGTGTGTCACGCGCATTTGAACCAAAATGTAATACTCCCTCCGGTCTTTTTATATTGGTACTGTTTGACCACAATTTTTTTCATGTCATGTTTGACCATCTATAACTTTTGTTATATATAAAAAAATAGATATCATGTGAGATGTCTTTGGATTCTCCATAACGTGTAGTTTCTGAAAAATAAAATTTTATCTATTGTTATTAGACAAAACTAAAGTTATCGGTGGTCAAACATGCCTTCAGAAAATGTCAAAGAAAAGGGT
This sequence comes from Rubia peregrina, assembly GCA_032355705.1. NCBI lineage: Eukaryota > Viridiplantae > Streptophyta > Magnoliopsida > Gentianales > Rubiaceae > Rubia > Rubia peregrina. The sequence continues at coordinate 5,190,994 of JAULKK010000001.1, read as the reverse complement.
GCAAATATTTAGAGACCGGAGGTAGTATTTCAACTACAATATATACTTGATGATTCAATTTCACTGCTTGATTTTTAAAACCAAATTTTGTGATATTTTTCAAAAGCGCCTTTTTCCTCTAAAATCTTGTGTTTAAGTTAAAATTTGATGCTTGGAGGTAAAATATTGTATTTGTATGTTAAACTTTTGAGTCCTTGTACTTTTTGACACTGCTTTATAACAATTTATTATCTTAATTTTCAAATGTTTAACTTATATTTTCATTTTGATTGATGTGTTAGCTTTTTGAATCTCGCTTTTTTACATTACACTAGTGTAGGATAGGGTAATCAACGACAGTGATAGATAGCGGTTTAGAACCGCTGCCCCTGGCATTGTTGTGCAACCGGGCTGCCGTTTCTACTTGAGTTTCATGCTTTCTAGCTACTTGTGACGTCGGAACTAGCCTCAAAAGTTAATAATTTTTTTTTATTCTGGACTCTATGTTTTTTTCAAAACCAAAAAAATACAAATCCACTATATCATACCATTCTTTATATGAACACTGATCGACATTAATCTTCACAGTACAAAACCACATACAATCAAACCTGTAATAATAAACTTTCAAACAATAATTATCAATACACCTGGTGGTGGGTTTACTAATAACAAATTTAAAATAGAGAAAAACCAAAGCATAATATATATTATGAAATTTATCACCACACATCCTTCAAATAAGGAGGGGGAAGAAAGAAATGAAAGATGGAAGAATAAAATGAAGTGTGTGAAAAATAATAAAGGTGGAATATTTTTTGTAGTATGTGTTTTTTACTTTAGTAAACTCCAAAACCAGTTTCGGATTCGGGTTCTCTTCCGAAAATGCACTTCAGAAGTTGCTTCTTCTTTAAAAAATGAATAAAAATAGTGGTTTTTAATGCATATTTTTGTAGGGTTTCTCAGACGGAAATTCACCTGCCATTGTCTACAATAGTACACTCCATGCATACGTTCATAAGTTTGAAGTACACTTCAGACTCCTCTCCCAGAAGTGCCCTTGGAAATGCCTTAAAGTTATACTCCCTTCGTCCCACTTTAAATTGCTTATTTACTTTTTCACGGTCTTCAGTGAGCATGTTTGACCGTAAATATCTCTAGTTTCATATAATAATGCCGCATAAAAAAATTAATATTTAGAAAATAGATGTTAAGACACATCTAACAATATCTCACATGATACATTTATTATGTGTGTAATCATTTGTATTCCTGGTCAATGTTTACAAAGTTTGACATTCAAAAAGTAAATAAACAATTTAGAGTGAGACGGAGGGAATATATTTTAGTGCCTATTATTATAGGGTTCCTTATACAGTGGTTCAAGCGCCGGTGTCTTCTTTAATTCTGAGCACTCTAGACACAAGTTCCGACTTTGGAACTGCCATCGAAAGTACACTAAAGTAAACAACAAGTCCAGCACACGATACCTTCAACGACAGTTCTATCCCATCCAACGACGTTGATCATCTACGTTAGACAATGGTTATTCTCCAATTACATTATCAAATATCAACCTAACTACTTATTGTGTTGCTTTTCTTCTTCATTTTAATGTAGTTAGAAAAGTAATCATGTCACAAATAATATTAGGACTTGATTGGAGAAGCTGTCCCTCTTTTTGAATTCAAACACGTCGGGAGATTCAACAAGCATCTCCATCAGAATGAAGAAAGCTAATACAAGAAGAAGTTGATGAAGATGAATATATATACATAGAAATTCACTTGGCAATATATATATGAACATGGAATTACTTATTCCCTATATATATATAATTATAAATAGTTCCATTGCATCCCTTTCTATGCCATATCATGAACAAGTGGTGCATAAGATATCTTGTCGTAGAACTCAGCTGCTCCCCCTTGAAGCTCAATCTCTTCACCATGGTGCTTCTTACAATGGAAGTACAAAACTGTGTAGGTCACAAAAACAAACATCGTTACCAGAGAGGAGAAGTTCAAAACAACCACCCATAAAACCGTCGCATTTTCAACCCATTTGTGACCTATGATAATCCTTAATCCTTGAAGCGCAACCAAAGAAAATACAGCAAAAAATGCACTCAAGATGAACCCTTGAAACCTCTTCCCCTTGATCAACCCTCCGGCTTTTCCCAGCGCTTCAATCCCGTAGCAGTTTTGCTCAACAACTGAGACCACTAAGCTCAAAATCCAAGTCATCGATAAGTACAGGTACGAAATGCAGGCACAAACTCCATACAAGATGATGGAGTCAGGGACGCGCCCCACCCCGATATCAGAAAACATGAAAATAGGCGCCGCGATTGCTGCAAGGAGGAAGGAGTAGCCAAAACCAAGTAGGAAGGTGTACAATCCAGTGATGAATGGCCTTACAAATGTTCTTACCACGAGTAACGCGAAATCCTTGGACGATAAAGTCTTATCACTCTTTGAAATGGTAGATATTAAGATTGTTGCAGTAATTGACAAGAGTAAGATGATCATGCAGGCAAGAAAGAAGGCAAGTTCAATGATGAATAGGATACCCATATCTTTGTTGAGACGGGAGAGCACGGATGCAAACTCGGGGGTGTATCCACCAGCTAATGACATGAACAGGAGAGATATGTTATCAAGAATTGGTTTGGAGGAGATGTTCAAAGCTAATAAGAGAAGGGAAGAGGTTACAAGACTAGGAACAACTGTTAAGATTATGAGCTTCGAGTTTTTCGGTAGAAGTTTGATGGATTCTTGCAAGATCACAAAAGCAGCTAAGAAAGGATGGAAGAGCTCCATTGAGATAGCTGTTTTCATTCTTCAGAGTTCAAAAGAGATGTAATTTTAATTGTTATCTGAAATTTGAATTGCTTTTTTCTTACCGAAGGACAACCTATTTATGCATGCACAAACGTTTGTCAAGTTGAACAAGTCTATCAGAACCACGTAGACTTGTCAATGCAATGGATTAAAGGATTGCTAGTTCTTTGGTCCTTAATTTGACGGCGTCCATTACGAGTAAACATCAAAATCAACATAGTCTTCCTTCCTTCATACCATTGGGCTTAAATTCTACCCCTTTCGTTGATTTACTGTTATCCGTTAAAGGCCACATTTTGTACTAACTAATGACTAATTCTAATTTATAAACATCTCTTAATTTGACTTAATCGTACTTGTGCATTAATTTATAACTGTATTCAGATTTGTTATGAGTTGACTTTACGTAACCATATCTGTAGAATTTTATTAAATAAAAATCCTACTTTAGTCTTAGAAGTATGTCTAAAGAATATAGGAATATTTACATTTATAACCCTGAAATTAGGTCAAAAGTGCAAATATGACCCTGCAACATCAGAAAGTGCCAATATAACCCTGAAATTTTAATGTACGTGCCAATATAACCCTAACTTTCCTAAACTTTGTGCCAATATAACCAAACTCCCTTATTCCGGCATTGACCAAAAAAAATTCAGGCAAAACTATATTTTTGAAATAACAAAAATACCCTTGCAACAAACCTAAATTAATTTTCTAAAAACCTAATGCTGCTTTTTCTAAATCCCTAATGTTGCCAAGCTCCAG
>JAULKK010000001.1:5171470-5182820 GCA_032355705.1 Rubia peregrina | reverse complement strand
TGGTTGACAGAGTTATTACTCAATATATAAGATCATGGGTCATCCCTACATAGTACCAATTGATTTTATGATAGGAGACCATGATTCTAATAGATAAAGTCCAACACGAACAATTGTACGAGTGTCATAATCATTTGTTAACATAACCGAGACTAGTGCCCTCTCTGAAACCACAAAGGAGAAGAAGAGGAAAAAGAAACCATAACGGCTGCTTGCAGCGTTGAAACTAGGGTGCGGCAACAAACTTAACCGGTTGAGAGAACAACCAAAGAATGAGTGCACATGTTGCCAAAAGCAGTGGGATGAGGTGCACGGCTTTCTCTCCTCTCGTCCTCTGAAGGTTCTCCTTCTTCGCAGCGTCGAAAATGGGAATCTGATCGTCGATGCCATTTGCCCACGACATGTTCACCGGATACTTGTCGGAGGAGACTCGGGAAGAGCTCGCCGTCCGGTGCATTGCGTTACTATGGCTTGAATGAAACGAGTGCACTGTTTTATAGGCAGCAAGGATGTGAGAAGTGAGAACCTTTGCTTTCTGATTAATATTGGCTCATGTGCTGGATTCATTTGACTTTCTTTTGGATGATCCACAAATCTTTGAGCTTTATTTTCGACGTAATTAATGGATGTGCATGTGATCAACTCGTCTTGATTAAGTTATGCTTGCACTGAACTTGCAATTCAGGATTAATCTATCATCTCTATAATATACAGTAGGGATTTTAGGTTCAAGTCATGCCACTATTAAAATTATAAATTTAAAACAATTTTTTTCATATTGAATTCCCCATGTTTTTAGACCGTGTCGGTGACTGCAAGTTGTTTTTGAATATGGACGTGTCAAACTTCAGTGGGTTTCGATTGTGAAAGTATTTTCAGGAGATGCCTCCAACTATTCAAATGAAGGGAATTTCAATCTTCATTGAATTTCAATTGATTCAAGTGGTTGTGTCTCCCAGTTTAATCTTATCAATAGAGTGGGATGTTTGAATTTAAGTTGGTCGATTGTATGTAATTTAATATTTTAATAAAAGTTGTGCAATATGCCCTACCTTTTATAATCTATAAAGTGTCTTTGATCATGATTAAGAATGGCAAATTAAGAATGCACTTCAACTAAATATCTGTGACATTGGTGGTGTTGGGTTTGTATCGCAAACGTTAGGATTTAAAACCGTCAATAATGTGGTGTGCAGTGCACAGTGGAGATAAAGTCATGAAACTATGACAGCTTTAGGAAAGGAAAAAAGACAACTTCAAAATTGGAAGAGTTCAGAATATTAGAAAATGCTAAAGATCAACTCAAAGACAGAGCCACTAGATCACTTGATTCTCTCATACACAACATTTGGAGCAGTTCCAGTCTCCAATTTAGAGCCCCAGAAAAAAGAAGGCATCTCCAACTCCTTTTAGCATTCAACTACAGCAAGATTTATAGATGGGGCAAGAGGGAGCCGATGATGTTCTGTGCCAATCACCACAAACACGCCACCAAAGAGAACTGCTCGATACACCTGAGAAGCAACACATTAATTTGAATTAGTTAGTTTCAGAGTTAATGAGAATAGGTTAGTGATTCAACGATATAACTCAGCTTTTCATGATAATTTATGAACATTGGCATAATCTACAAGTACGTGATATTGAAATGCATGTCACCTGGGTAGGTCTTGCAGTAGCCTTGACCTCATTCGATGTGGTACTTGTTTTTGAAATGCGGAAGCAGTTTTCCAGAAGAATGTCTCATCTCCGTGCCAAATTCAATCTCCATGAGTCGATGGTTTTCTTGAGAACGCTCCATCTTGACATGAATTATCAATTCATCCCCCTTATCAACAGTCACAGGAGGATGCAAGAGGAACACCTGACCAAGATACAGAATTGGAATTTTCAAGGTATTTTGAAAGAAATCAATCTAGTCAAAGCAGTTATATTGTAGGATAAAGTAGAGGTATATTGCAGGAGAATGGGAAGGAATGTCAAGTGTGCAACACAAGATATGTCCAAATTGCTTCTAAAGCTGAAGTTCACTGCATCATGACCTTAAAAACTGTGAACGGTGACAGTCAGCCAGGTTATAATATAAAGCGTTTAGGGATGAAAATATCAACACAACGTCCCAGAACATCAAAGATGGTGATAATAGTACCCCCTCCCATATTCAGAGTCACATTTGTTGAACTAAAATAGCATAAAAAAAATTAGACCACAATTATGGGACGGAGGAAGTAACAGAGAAATTGAAGCTTGATATTTAGAACAGATTGAAGCTTGATAAGAGAAGCATGTAGACAAGAAGAAAACTGCCCAGTAGATGGAAACTGTAGGCTAATAGGACATTAAGCCAGACATTTATTCAACATTCATCGAATACAAGTTGTTATCAGAAAAGTACCGGGAAGATGGATACAACACCACCACCTTTATTGCACTATGTACAGTTGACCAAGGGTGTGTTTGGCAGGGTTTATAAGTGATTTCCTTATAAGCTAAGCACATTTTTAGTGATTGGTAAACTCCTAAAAAGTGTTTATTTAAGCATGAGCTATTTTTGGGGAAAAGCAGAAACTGGTCTTCCCCAGCTTTCAAAATAAGCCAAAATAAGCTAGTTTTGCTTATAAGCACAGTTGTGCCAAACACACCCTAAGCAAGAGCAAGATGAAATCAGTTGTAAAATATTGGAATATTATAAAAGTAAAAGAGAACCAATTTTTGAGATTGAGCCTGAAGTACTGGATACCAAGAAATGGTTTTATTAACACATACAGTTATGCAACCAAACAGTAAAAAAGCTCCAAATGTGAAATACTACTAAAATACTCTGTTTACCTAACTTTAGATCACCATACATGATTTATTAAGTTAATGCCGACCAACGGAAGAAAATAATAAGCCAAATAGTCCTCCCCAGAAACCTGCTCTACACCTTACATTTCCTCAAGTAAGTTGCACAGAAAATTTTCAACTACCAAAGTGCCCCTGTTACCAGTCAAACTAAGCAATAAGAAAACATGTAGAAGTGAACAAAGACAGTCACCGACCTGCTGGCCCCAGTGGGTGCCATGTTCGTCACTTGGAGCAGTATCCAGTTTAATTATCTCTTGTGCAGGATTTTCCTTACTCCCCTGTTGGACCAAATAGTTGCAGATATTATACATACATGCCTGTTTTACATAAGAATATAAGATGCATCTATAAAATATAACTAAAGCTCTACTTACTTGAAAATGGACATCAAACCATCCCGCATATCCACACAGCCTAGCATTTTCAGCATAAATCGAAGTTGAAATGCTGGACCGAACACTACGTATCTCGTCTATTGTTGCTGATGAGCAATCTATTGCCTTGATCATGGCAGCATCTCCAATAAGTTGGTTTGGATGAAGATTGTTCCAGAGGGATGTCTGCAACAGCCAATGGTAAGGTAAGAACTTTTATGATATGCTACAATACATAATGGTATTTAAAATATCCACTTCTCAATCGTGCAGGCCACATAAGCAAGAAAGGTGCAAATGCTGCTTCTTTTCAGAACAGGTACAAAGAGTTCATGTCCTGCCGCTTAACTTTGGTTAAAAGAAACTATAAGCATGTTGCTGTGACATACAAGTCAGCCTAATCTAGTGTTAGATTTGAAAAATTATTCAGGAATGTAAACATTATTGCACAATACTATCAATTTTAGGTACAAAAAGTTGCTCTTTTATAATATACATATCTAAAACAGCTAGAGTGGAATAATCCTTTTTTTAATCAAAAAGTAATCAACTCTTATCAGTTAAGAGTTAGATAACAGAACCTTATTAGAGAGAAGAGTGCCCAAATATGCATCTTAAGCCATGCCCAGGAATAATTACTGCTTGCAGCAACAATTTTATTGCAGGGAATTATACAACAAAAATAGTTAAACAAATCAATTGTCAGAGGCTTTCACTTCCTCTTCAAACTAAACACACACTGACCACCTCCGGTTGATAGTATATCATTTAGCAACTACCACCTAATCATACGGACGGATACCATCTAAATAATATTGATCCATATGCAAATGGAACCACTCTATGTTTCACAAAACCAAATGTGCAAATGGAATTTACAAGCTGCACCAACTTGAAACATTTAGTCTGCGCGATTAAACGGTTGCCCTAGCTAGTTCAACAGAATATCACTTTACTAATGCTTTCAATTTGGTTAGTAGAAGGAGAAATATTTAATGCGAACTGGAAAACACATCAAAATATCTGAAAAAACAATTTTAAAATCTTTTTTACACATTCACACGTTATTTGTGGAGGCTAACAAGTGAAATTTTATGAGTCTGGAGCAGAAACCTGTAAATAGTATTTTTTCTGCTCCTCGCCAAAGGGCTTTGTAAAGACACTCATGTCAACACCGTAATCCGCCTTAGTATCATCAACAAAGTTGTACCAGTCATCCATGGCTCGATCATAATCACCCATTTTTTGCTCCACCAACCTAGACCTGATGGGGGCCACCCACATACGAGCATGACTTGGATACCTGCAAAACCAATGTTCAAGGAATCAATCTAAAAACCGGTAGTAATCACATATGAATTCAAGGCAGACATTTCTTCCCACAAATTACTTTGGGATACATAAATGGTGTTGGTTTCTTATCCTTACTAGCCTAGAAGCATGTAAAAAATTGTTGGCTAACACCCTTCCCCCCAAATAAAGATGAAGCCATAGACAACAAGACAACATGAAACTGTAAAACAGAGAAGTGGACTACTCACATAAGACCACCAGGATTGAGCCAGCGGTCGCGGGCAATAATTACTGAATCGAACATTGACTCACGCAGAAGAAAGTATCCCATCCATTCTGAGATGATCACATCCACTGAACCCAAATAACAAGCGATTAGCAATACTTAGAAGCAAAATGACATCATAAACACTAAATTAACCACTATTACAAGGAAGGATCATAGGAACTGATGCAATACAACCTAAACAAACAAAAAGGCCAAACCAAAAATGACATGACAAACAAGAAGCTCAACCTTTCTCCGGAAGTGTGATATCTTCTATAGAACCCTCTATCACTTCAACTTTATCCTCAAGTTTGTTCGCCTTTACAAGATTGCGAGCATGCTCTGCCATCTTAGTAGCTTCCACTGCATATACTTTCCTCGCACCGGCTTGCGCTGACCATATTGCCAAAATGCCACTCCCTGTTCCTACGTCTAGAACAACCTACATCCCACAACACATTCAATGGCGGATCTACGGTGGGGGCACTGGGGGCACGTGCCCCCACTGGAATCAGATTTCGAGCTAAGTAATTATAGGTAGTAAATGCTTCTTTCCTTCATTTTAGTTCACCTATAATAATATAGGATACAGACCTAGTAGTAGAGCTGCAGAATTGGTCTTGTGCGCAGACTATTCTTCCTCCTTCTTTCCTTATTATCATCGTGGGACCGGTGGGGTAGGATACTAGGATTCCTTTTCCATTTAGAAGAAGAATATGAACTCATATTTGTACAGTAGTATTTTATCTTTTTCTTTACTCCTTCCGTTTCACTGTATGTGACACCATAGGTTTAGGTGTTATTTTTTTACAAATAAAAATGTGTTGAGGAAATTGAGTAAGGAGAGTAAAATTTTTAATGAATAGTTGAGAATAATATACTTTTTGTCATAATACTACCTCTGGTCCTCTTTAATTGGCTCCCTTTGACCGCACGGTTTTTCGTGCCGTTTGACCATCGATAACTTTTGTTGTACATAATAATAGACATCATGTGAGATGACGATGTATTCTCCGTAAAGTGTAGTTTCCGAAAAGTAAAATTTTATCGTTTTTTATTAGACACAACTAAAGTTATCGGTGGTCAGACATGACATGGGAAAATGTAAAGAAAAATGGTGCCAATATAAAGTGACCGGAGGTAGTAATAATAACTTTTCCTTTATTAAATCAATTAATTAATAATAATAACTTCATTTCTTTTCACGAATTTAAAATAATAACATATAATCAACTCTTAATGATGAAATCTATAACAATAAAAATTAATTGAAATGTAATATTACATACAAAATGAAGTGTAATATAACTACATTTTAAATTTTCATAAAATATCATATCTATTAATAATGAAATAAAATACAATCTTCTATTTAAACAACTTATAATTCATAAATTAAAATTAAATTTAAATTATATATCAACTTATAAAATTAATAATAACGTAATTATGTAATAATAAATAAATAAAATAATAATAATAATTGTGAGAACCAAAAATCTGAGGCGAGAACCGAGAACCGGACGGGAGAGAACCGGACGGAGAGAACCGGACGGGCGAGAACCTGACAGCGAGAACCGAACGACGAGAACCGGAGGCGAGAACCGGTTGCCGCACCACCGCCGCCGGCGATAGTATTACTAACAAATTAATAGTTACTAATAATTAGCTCCTAATAATTACTAACAATTAAGGGTAATCTTCATTAACTCAACAATTTCTTTTTCCTTTACAATATACTGAAATTAGTATATTTATAATATAAATACAAGGCGTAAACTAGTAAAATACAGGGCGTGGTATAGCGATTCACTTGATGAATTATATAGAGTATCCAGCTATTATTGCAGGCATAAATCAGTGATGCAACTGTAACATGTGCCTTGCTTACTAATTTGAAATTCACACGCAACTCATATGCTGCATAATTAGTACTTGGTGGCCATGCAGGCTGTACATGTACCCAAACCTCTCGCATTAAAAGGGGGCCACGACAACAATCCTCCTATACAACCCATGTTACGCATATTTATGAGATTTATATCAGGTGGTTTAAGCATCTGGTGAGGGCCACGACAACAATCCTCCTATACAACCCATGTTACGCATATTTATGAGATTTATATAAGGTGGTTTAAGCATCTGGTGAGTGTTTGGAGCGGAGCGGAGCTGAGATGAGTTGAGTTGAGTTGAGATGAGATGAGAATGGTTGAGTTGAGTTGAGAAGGGTTGAGATGAGAATGGATGAGAAAGGTTGAGTTGAGTTGAGTTGAGTTGAAAAGAGTTGAGATGAATTGAGAAGAGTTGAGAAGAGTTAAATTGAACTTAACTGAATCAAACTGAAATGAATCAAAATGACTGAATCAAACTAAACTAAAATGAAAAAATTGAACCGAACCAAATCAAACTAAACTGAACTGAATCAAATCGAACTGCATTAAAATGAACCGAACTGCATCAAAATGAACCCAACTGAATAAAGATGAAGTGAAATGAATCACACTAAACTAAACTAAAGCAAACTGAAGTGGGCTTAGTCCAACAGAACGGGGTTGAATTAAACTGAACCGAACTGAATCAAATTGAACTGAACTGAATCAAACGTAACTGAACAAAAAATAGTTAAAAGAAGATAACGGTTAAATACTAGTGCATGTGAATTTTTATCGGCCAATTATATGATTCCATAATTTAGAACAGTGTTCGAATTGCCCGACCTGACCCGTTTTAATCGGCCCATATGGGTCGGATCAGGTCATTGTCCTATTTGGGTTAAAATGGGTCGGGAAGGATTTTGACCCAAATCGACTTGTTTTGATCCATTTACAATTTTATCCCATTTTCTTGAAAAAATCATTAGTTTATTACAACATACCCACCATTAATTTAATTCATAAACAAGTTTAACATTCTTGATTTTTCATAAAACTAAAAATAATTTTGCAAAACTACTATTAATTATAAATAATATATTTATTATTGTATGAAATATATATGAGTCCGTCTCTTGAAAGACGGTATTTCCATAAGTTATGGAAAGACCAAGGTTTAAACGAAAAATTTGAAGAAATCAAAATAAAATTTTCGGGTCGTATTAATCGGGTCATAAACTTATCACTCCTACATGTTGCATAATAAATTTTTTATATTGCAACTAAAAACTTTTACCCTTCTATAATCCCAATTCAACCCCCGTCTTTCCATATATGGAAATACAGTTTTTTCCAAAACTTTGCCAATATATATTCATAATTGTATAAATAAATTTTAATAAAATTATATTTCTTAAATGAAACATTAAAAGTATTCTAACTAAATAAAATAAAAATAATTGTATTTTTTATTGAGTAAATAATATATAATTAAATATAATATAATATTCTTAGTTTAAATTATATTTTTATTTAAATAAATTATTTTAAAAAATCTAATTTTATATGATTTTGGTCCAAATAATGACCCAGTCCGACTCGACCCGACCCGACCCGACCCGACCCTAAACTATGGGAATTTTGACCCAACTCAAGCCGACCCATTTGTTCGAAAATTTTGGATCAATTTGGGCCGGGACAGCTGACCCGCCCTGATCCATGAACATCCCAACTAATTAATAATTTAGATAGAATTTATCAATATGTTAATAGTAAATATGTTAAATACAATCAGTTTAGTTATTTAATTATATTAAATATTAAATTAATTAATATTTAAAAATAAATCATGATATAACAACAGCATGTGAAATAAATATTTTATTTAAAAATTTAATACATAATATAAATTATATGATGTAATTATAGAATTCGAACTCTAACGTTATCGAGTTTGAAGTGAAATGAAATATATTTTTATAAATTGCAAAAATTTCACAAACCATAGAATAAATTCAATTATTAATAATATTATGTTTAATTCTCAATATTTACCTTGTACTTTTTACGGTATTCAATCTTAGTAAAATTCACAATTAATCTTTTAACACCCAAGTGAAACTTAATTAAATGATTTTAAAATTAAGATTTTAAATTTTATGGTATTTAACAATTTGTTAATAATTAATTATATATTATGTTAATTGTATGTTAAATTAAACATCTATGATATTATGTATGCTTTGCACAATCACAATAATTATAATAATTCATACATTCAAATATGAACAACCTTTACTATAAGTTTCATATTCAAAATAGATTAAAGAACTTCCTAAATTAATTTTTTTTAATGGAGTTGAAAGTAGAAGATCTTAAATTATTAGAGTTGAGTTGCGTTGAGTTGATTGGAGTTGAAAAGAGCTGAGTTGAGAAGAGTTGAGAGGAGTTGATAGGAGCTTAGAAGTGTTGAGAGGAGCTAGTAAGAGTTGAGAGGAGATGAGTTGAGTTGATTGGAGTTGAGATGAATTGAGATGAGCTGAGAAGAGTTGAGAAAAGCTGAAAAAAGTTGAGCTGAAATTATTGGAGCTGAAATAAGTTGAACTGGACAGGGCCTTTGAGTAGCCACATTAAGAGGTCTTTCTCAAAAAAAATAATTTACTCTCTCAGCCCAAATCACAGCTCAATCATTACATATCATTCGAAAAACACGTTTAACCGTTAATATATTTAACTACGTATAATAACGGCAAATAAAAAGTTACTTTCTAGAAACTACTTGTTACGACGAATTCATTAATATCACTGATGATACATGGGCCTCGACCCTTCGAGGCCCACGAGCGTCGAGCTTAAGGTAATGTCTAAGGTCCAGCTTGAGGCCCATAAAGGGACGCGTGATCCAATCTTAATTAAGGATGTTATTGATACCTACAAGAAAACTATCTCAAGTTACCAATTATACTCGAATTACTATACTTATCAAATAAGGAAAGGAGCTCGAATCCCATTGAAGATCGGGTTCTCCTCCCCTATAAATACACAGGTCTGGTAAACCTTAATTCATTCAATACACTCTTAATACAACGCTTATACTAACTTAAGCATCAGAGTGTTTACCCCCGGACACCGGGGGCATTGTTTTGCAGGTCGGACACGATTCAGGGATCACGAAGAGAGGATTCTATTTGTGGAAACATATTCATCAAAAAATTTGTGCGGGGAAGAACTTTAGATGGAAGATGCAAAGGTATTATACTGGTGAGCGCTTGTTGATGGGAGAATTTCAGATGGAAGAACTTGAAATCTAGCATTTGTTAAAGTTATTTAACATACAAAGGGAATGAATGAATTTATAAGAAGTAGAATGGATTAATGTAATCTGCACATAATTAATTTTAAATTGTATCACCATATTGATCAATGGCAAACTCTTGGAAAAAATATTCTTTCCATAAGCATATGAAAAGACGGGGTTGAATTAGAATTAAAGAAAGGTAAAAGGTTTCAATGGCAATATTAAAATTTTATTATGCAACGTACAATAGTTATAAGTTTATGACCCGATTAATGAAATCTAAATTTTTTATCTTGATTTCTTCTAATTTGCAGTTTAAACCTTGATTTTTCTATAACTCATGAAAATATCGTTTTTCAAGAGACGGGCTCTTGATCAATTACTTACAAAATAATGGATTTAAAATAAATATTAAAATAATGGTAACGGATGGGTTTGTTTAATATTTATAATTTCACAATTATTTATATTTTAAATTTATACCACGTATTACAGTCACATTCCAAAATGCACATTTTAACTTGTAACAATTGATACAAAAAAATGTTTGATTCTTCATATCTTTTATTGAGGTAGCTAAAACTTGTAAGAGGTTGAAATTATGAAAATATATGTTTACACCAATTCACAAATTCAATGTATTACAACAATTCAATTTTATGATCAAAGATAAGAAGTTTTGCATAAATCAATAGTTAGATTACAGTTTGAAATAGGACATATGAGTTTTATTTTTAAGTAAAATAACTAAAAATAACACATGTACAGTGAACATACTCCTTCCGTCCCACAAAAAATTGTTCAGTTTCCTATCTAGTTTGTCCTACCAAAAATTGCTTAATCTGAAAATTTTCTAATTTGGCAAAAATTTACCATGTTCATTTCCTAAATTACCCTTACTAAATTTACAAATTTACAATGTAGCAGTTAAAAAACTAAACAATCTAATCATTTATAACAATTTAATTAGCATCACACCTACTCACTCCGTCCCAGCAGATTATATGTAAGTGTCAATATAACCCTCAGATCCCATTTTAGGCAGTGACTTCGCCGGACCACCGTTGGATTTCGGAATGGGTAGAATTGCACTTACATCAATTAGGTTGGGTTATATCTGCACTTTCAGTTATGAAAATGTTATATTAGCACTTATGTCAAGTATGAAGGGTTATAAACACACATTTTCCGTAAAAATATATAAAAGTAATTTTACTAGTGACATCATCCATTATAATAGTTCTCCAATGTTATATTTAAATTGGTTCTTTTACCTCATTTTCACATAATAGTTATTTTATTTCTCCTAAAAACAGTGTGCACTGTTAGTTGGAAACACTTTCCCAATTTTTAAAAATGCATGGTGTAGTCCTTCTACAAATTAATTAGTAACACATGA
>JAULKK010000001.1:5154483-5171370 GCA_032355705.1 Rubia peregrina | reverse complement strand
TATACACCGATGCCGCCGTCGTTGCGCCACCATCGGCCACCATACCCACCATCACCCGATCCCAAACACAAACCAATGAGCTCCACTACCCGATACCAAACCCAGCACTGTCATCCATGGCCTTTGCCACCCTAGCTCTGCCACCACCTGCCCCCACCATAGGCCACCAAACCCACCACCAGCCTCGCCCCCAAACCACCCTTCCACCCCCACCGCAACACTCCCTCCATGGCTCCACCGATCGTCCGCCACCACCAATCCCCAATCCCTCTCCACCCTCACCGCAAACCTGCTGCTCTCGTTGCTCCCGAAGCTTAAGCTAACGTTCGAGAAGAATGAGTTTCTTAGCCTTGGCTGGGGGTTTTGGTTAGGTCGTGAAGAATAAAAAAGAAGGATGACAAGTCAGATGCCGGAAGAAAATAAGAACATACAAGAGGAGGAAGAAGAAAATTAGGGTTATTAGGGGGTATAATAATAATTTTTTCTTTTTTCTTTTTCTGGGAGGGGTAAGATTGAATTTTCACTCAATTTTGCCCTAAATCTGTCGAAATGGATACGTTTGCACTTTCACTTACTTTATAGGATTATATTGTAATTTTAATTATCAAAAGATTATATTGGCCCTTATATAATTATATAAGGTTATATAAATATGTTTCTCAAAGTTTAGTGACACAAACCTAATTTTGTGTCAAAATTCACAATTTCTTTTCACACTTGCAAATGACGAGAAAGTATATTTTGATTCTTCAAGAAAGGGTAAATTACTAAATTGGGGAGTTTGAGACTCTTGTAAAGTTTAGGTCAAAGTCGAACCTAAAACAACTTATTTTTATCAAATTTATGAATTCAAAGTGTTGATAATGAACTAATGGTTTTACTATTTAATTCTTGGTCAAAATTAATCAAGTTGTAGTGCGTTAACTGTTAAGTGGGATCAAAATGACCCAATCACCAATTGTATGGAACGAGTTGTGAGTACTATATTAAGGTTTTATTTTAAGGTGGGTTTTTCTCAACTTAATTAATTAAATTAAATTAATTTTAATTAATTTTAAATTATACAAATTTATAAAATATATTTATAAGATTAATTATTTTTATATTTATTTTAATTTGATTTGATTTAATTAAGTAGTGTACAAATCAAATAAAAAAAACAGAAGTTAATTTTTTTTACAAGAGTAAAAGAAGCCATTACAAAAACATATTTCTAACCTTCATTTCCATGCAATATTTTAACTATCAAGATGAAAGTTAGTCATCCATAGTGATAGGATTAGCTATATTTTATTTCAAATACTGAAAATAGCCTTTCCCTTTTTTTCTTTACGAAAATGGAGATATCCAAAATTAAATGTCAAGTGAATTTGAATATTCATGTCAGCCCTCGAGGGTAAAACTTGATATGATTAATTTGGTGAGAGTCAACAAGTCAAATGACGGATATGAGTGGCTCTTATTTCTGTACTCTATGGAAGTCAAATACAAGAGGTGGCTATGAACTAGGGCCAGAAAAGGCGATGCGCTCGCCCTCAGCGTCCCACCCACCCGGCACTACGGACATCAGTGGAGAGGTAAGTTACGGAAGTTCAGCACCAGCACCCATTGGCCGTCCACCCTCGGTGTGCACAAGGAACTCCCGACTACGCAGAAAATTCCCACACTGCCACTGTCGAGCTTCGAACCTGGGACCAAGAGCCAGTTAACCAACGTCTCAACCGATGAGGTACACTTGTGGGTGTAAGGTGGCTATGAACTATAGACAAAGAGAGGGGGTGCTTAATAACTATTATTTTTTTCCTCTCCATTTTATTCCTCTCATGTTGAGTCGGCCGATTTAAACAACAATTATCATTCCACCTTGCATCAAAATTAATACTCCCTTCGGTCCTCTAATTATGGTTCTCTTTGATCATACTTTTTTTTCAAGACATGTTTGATTATTGATAACTTTTATTGTATATAATAACAGATATCATGTGAGATGTCTCTGAATTCTCCGTAACATTTAGTTTCTAAAAAGTAAAATTTTATAGTCTGTTATTGTAAGCAACCAAAGTTATCGATGGTCAAACATTACTTGAAAAATTATGAGAAAAAAGGGTTATAATTAGAGGACTAGAGGGAGTATTATCTATCCATTATATTTTTGTGCAATGTTTTGAATATTTCAGTGGAATGAAATCTCTTTTTGGCTTGCACTAGAAGGAAATCAGAGATCAGTTTTAATTTGGTGTAGTGGTCAAATATTGTGGGCTGGTAAATGAATATATTCTGCACAAAAGGATTCTGGTTAAAACAGTGTTCCAATAACTGAAGAATTTTTTTCAAACTTTTCTGATACTCCTTTTACATGGTTATAGGTATATATGATTATATACTCAATCCACAATTCGGATATACAATTGATATGATTCCCTTAGTAAGCATGCATCCCTTCCAAAGAATGTGCCTCAAACCTGAGATGAGTTTTTGTGTGTTTTGAACAAAAAGAAATTTCACCGTTTTTAAAAACATGTTCAACTGTAAATATATGTTTGTAAAATTTAACATTTACTCTCTCTTTCCCACTTTAAAGTTTCGCATTACTTTTTGAACAAACTTTAAAACAAGTCTATGTGATATCTTTTTAATGGGTGATGAGAGTGAACCTACATAAATCAAATGAAATGAAGAGTTATGACTACATATTATCACTAAATGTATAAAGTTTAGAATTAGGAAATGTATAGTGGGACGTTCCAAAAAAGAAATTTTTACATGGTTATAGGTATATATGATTATATACTCAATCCACAATTCGGAAATTTAGAATTAGGAAATTTTTCAAACCTTTCTGATACTCCTTTTACATGGTTATAGGTATATATGATTATATACTCAATCCACAATTCGGATATAAAATTGATATGATTCCCTTAGTAAGCATGCATCCCTTCCAAAGAATGTGCCTCAAACCTGAGATGAGATTTTGTGTGTTTTGAACAAAAAAAAATTCACCGTTTTTAAAAACATGTTCAACTGTAAATATATATTTGTAAAATTTAATATTTACTCCCTCTGTCTCACTTTAAAGTTTTGAATTAGTTTTTGCACAAACTTTAAGACAAGTCTATGTGGCATCTTTTTAATGGGTGATGAGAGTGAGCCTACATAAATCAAATGAAAGAAATAGTTATGACTATATATTTATGACTAAATGTAGAAAGTTTAGAATTAGAAAATTTAGAGTGGGACATCCCAAAAAGGAAAATAGAAAGTTTATTGTGGGACGGAGGGAGTTGAAATTAATATATTTAATAATATTTTATGCGATAATATTTTTGTTCATATATCTATATTTAAATATATGATCAAAGTTTGATAATTTAAACTACTAAATGGTAAGTGTGCAAATTTAATAGGGATGATGAAAATAATATTTTTGTCACATAACTAAAGTTCAATGTGCACATACACTTTTTTAATATTTTATGATATTTTAGTAGTGAAATTTCACCGCGCCTTACGTAATTGACGGGATGTCATGGTGAACCGAGGATTTATATACCACTGTTTAAAGACTAGAGATTGGTATGAAGTACTTTTTATAATTTCTAGAATTTTACTTTATTATTTTCCTCATTATAAATTATGGTAAGACAGTATGAATCTTTCTCATATTATATTATATTAACATAAAATAATACTTACAGTTATATGAAAAATGTTGGCATCAATTCTTATACTGTACCCCTGGGCTGTATATTATTTATATGTAAAATGTGCATTTCAATATTACTATTTGTGCATACAATATTTAGGTAGTAACCACAATCAAATTATGATAATGCACAATCTCATGTAACATACTCCACCTTGCTACAAAATAAAATACATAAAATATCACTAAGAATACGATTCTAATGATATCTCGGGGATACCATATAATTTGCATTGGTATTTTTATTTTGAATTTGTCCAAGCTTAGGTAAATCATAATTTCTTGCCTAACTTCATGTTGGGCCGGAATATTGTGGTTCTGTTGTGCTATTTAGTTAAACCTGTCCCACCCCCAACAATTACAATGTAGTTCCTGTTTTGAAAAGTTATAAAAGTTCTCCCTATAGACTCCAGGTAGGTTGATTTGAAAATAAAATTTAAAAAGTTCATGTTTGATCGATTAATACAAATGAAATTGAATAATAATTATTTAAATATTCTTTTTGGAATATGTACTTCCTCTGTTTTGTTATTTATGACACACTTACCATAAATGGAAAATTTTCTTTTATTTGACACTATTTTCATTTTTGGCAAGATTCCTTCAATTTCATCCATTCATTCTATTTTTTTACTTTCTGCATTCAATTTCATCCATTCATTTTCTTCACATAAATTCAAACACCTAAACATATGGTGCCATAAATGGAAAAACGGAGAGTATACAATTAAATTTTACAGTGCACCATACTCTTAAAAAAGCCTCATGAGTTGTGACTTGTGGGATAACATGTCCCAAATAAGCTTGTTACCAAGAATATTTTAAATTGAAATGTTTACACCCAGGCTTATTTATACTAGTAAATATTATAACGACACAATAAAAATCAACCTTTTTGCCCAATTGTTCTGTAAAGTAAAACCCTAATTATTGGAGAATGAGAACATATATGGTTGGTTAATCAATTAATCATTCCAATCTCATTATTCAAAGAGTAATTATGCACACGGTGACAATTCCTACAGTATATAGTGAACTTTACCATGATCGAGATATACCTTTGGCTTTGGCAACCACAGAAACATTCAAAATGTGAAGTCTTTACGATGGGGAGGGAATAGTAATATGTATTGAAGTCACGTCAGTCAGGGTGACAAGTCAATATAAGTTTTTAGTGTGACACGGAAAACGTTAGCTTCTGAAGTTGAAATTATTTTCCTTTCACATTTTGCATTGAGAGAAAAAAGAGAAGAAGATGTTCTCTGGTTAATTCTTTGGAGACCGTCTCACAATAAGATCATTGATTAAATTATTAATAGAAGAAATTTCAAGTTTAAAAGTTAAAATAAAAATATTTTAAATTTGGGATAACTTTTTAAACATACGTAGAATTTCAGGGATCAACCTGTAAATTATTGAAAAATATTTCTTTTCCAACAAAACTTCCTACTGCCTTTCCACGAAAACATTCAACTGATGTCGTTGAGTTGAGTCTCGATTTTTGGTGGGTGGAAACTGCAACGGCGAGCTGATAATCTGATGAAGCAGAAATCGATTCAACTAGTAGAAGGCGAAGAAGAATAACCGTCATCGTTGTTTCATCATTGTCGCTCCATCTCTCACTACTACAAACTAAGGCTAATGTAATACTTTGAAAGTGTTGTTTTTGGTGCTATAAATGCTAAGTTTGACCTATTGCAACACTTTTACAAGCATTATCTTAAGTGATGTTGCATTAGATCTAACTGTTGCAGCACCAACAGAGCATAGGTTTAGAATAGATCTTAGGTTTAGAACTTGGTTTTAGGGTAGAAAAAGTATGGGTATATGGCTGTACGTTAAAGGAAAAATCTGCTGAAACGTAAGAAAACAAAGATAAACTTAGGAATCACTCCTAAACCCTCGGCGTCACACTTTGGGGTCTTCTTGGCGTCGCACCTAAAAATTAAGTCGCCTCACACAACTCATGATCACGATGAAAATCTCAAGAAATTTAATTAATCTGAATCTTATTCTCTATTCCTCCATGAGAATACATTATTTATAGCTAGAAAAAAAAATCCTAATACGAAACAGAATTCCCTTGTAATTTTCCTAAACCAGAACCAAAACATATTCCTAAAAACTAAAAGGAAACAATGTCAAACTATTATTCTTAAAATAACTAATACATTCTGAAAATTAAAAACTAACAAATAAAAACCTTCTAAAACCATGCCATACTATTCCCGGTTACTGTTCACATGAATAGTATTCTGGAAAATAAACTACTTAATTCCTTTTCTCATTCCTCATCATTCTCACCGGCTTGAAAAACTCTCAATCCTGCAGACCACATAATCAAGAAAGGTGCTAATGCTGTTTCTTTTCGGAACAGGAAAGGGAACAGGAACATGATGTTCTTGTCCTGCCACTAATCTTTGATTAAGAGAAACTATAAGCATGTTGCTGTGATATACAAGTCAGCCTAATCTAGTGATAGATTATAAAAATTAATCAGGAATGTAAATGTTATTGCAAAATATTATCAATTCTAGGTACAAAAAGTTATTCTTTTATGATGTAAATGTCTAAAATAGCTAGGGTGGAATAATCCATTTTTATCAGTAATAGTTAAATAACAGAAGGACATTAGAGAGAAGAGTGCCCAAGTATATCTTGAGCCATGCCCCAGGAATGCTTACTTGCTTGCAACAACAATATTATCACAGGGAAACATTTTTTTAGTATTATACAGCAAATATACTTAAACGCGTCACTTTCCAACGGCTTTCTCTTCCTCTTCAAACTAAACACACATTGACCACCTCCGCTTGACAGTATATCATTTCGCAACTATAGTATCCCACCTAATCATACCTATACCATCTAAATAATATTGACATGGAACCTCTCTAAATCTTACAAAATCAAATGTGCAAATGATTTTTACAAGTTGCACTAACTTGTAACATTTACAATGTGTGATTAAATAGTTACCTTCTAGTTCAACAGAATATCACTTTACTGATGCTTTCTATTTTGTTGGTAGAAGGAGAAATATTCAATGCGAAGAGACATTTAGCTTGATGCACAAGTTCAGATAAAGATGAAAAACACATCCAAATATTATTAAAACGTTTTAAAAATCATTTTCACACATTCACTCGTTATTTGTGTAGGCTAACAAGTGAAATTTTATGAATCTGGAGCAGAAACCTGTAAATAGTATTTTCTCTGTTCCTCGCCGAAGGGCTTTGTAAAGACACTCATGTCAACACCATAATCGACCTTAGTATCATCAACAAAGTTGTGCCAGTCATCCATCGTTCGATCATAATCACCCATTTTTTGTTCCACCAACCTAGACCTGATGGGGGCCACCCACATGCGAGCATGACTTGGATACCTGCAAAACCAATGCTCAAGGAATCAATCCAAAAAACCCGGTAGTAATCACAGACAAACTCAAGGCAGACGTTTCTTGTCACAAATTACTTTGGGATACATAAATGGAGTTGATCCTTTATCCTTGCAAGACTAGAAGCATGTAAAATATTGTTGGCTAACACCCTTCCCCCAAATAAACAAGAAGCAAGAAACAAGAAGACAACATGAAACCGTGAAACTGTGAAATGCACTCCATGTACTACTCACATAAGACCACCAGGATTGAGCCAGCGGTCGCGGGCAATAATGACTGAATCGAACATTGACTCACGCAGAAGAAAGTATCCCATCCATTCTGAGATGATCACATCAACTGAACCCAAATAATAAGAAATTAGCATTACTTAGAAGCATTATGACTCATAAACACTAAATTTCCCATATTATAGGGGAAGTAGGAACTAATGCAATATAACCTAAATGAAATCATAGCCAAACCAAAAATGACAAGACAAACAAGGAGCAACCTTTCTCCGGAAGTGTGATATCTTCTATAGAGCCCTCGATCACTTCAACTTTATCCTCAAGTTTGTTCGCCTTTACTAGATTGCGAGCATGCTCTGCCATCTTAGTAGCTTCCACTGCATATACTTTCCTGGCACCGGCTTGCGCCGACCATATTGCCAGAATGCCACTCCCTGTTCCTACGTCTAGAACAACCTACACCCCACAACGCATTCCACCAATTTAGTTACTAACACTACAATAAAGTTGCCATTTACAGCGAATTAACCAACAATTTATTGATTATCACTATACAATTACACATTTGACATTTCACGGCCCAAGTTTAAAACCACTTTGTAAAAATAGACGCAGATTGTTTTTTTTAACAAACTATAATAGAAACCCAAGAACCAAGAAACCCAACAAAAAAGATAAAGAGTATACCTTCCCTTTGAAGTGATGAGTGTTCTTGAAAACGGCACCGTAATAGGCGTCCATGCGAACGCGGTCGGAGAGCATCTCTTTCTGGTGGTAAAGGAAAGCGTAGGTGCAGAAGTAGTTGGCGAAGTCTGCGGCCTTGTCCACGGCGGGGGGACCGCCATTGGTGGAGGCGGCGGCGGTGCGGTTGCTTCCCATTACCTCAGTCGCGGTTGCTTCTCGGCCAGGTGCAAAGGCGGTAATTTGGCCTCCTGAGTTCGAAGAGAGAGATGAACAAATGCTTTGACTGCTAGGTCAGCTGTTATTTATACCTTGCTTTATTTGTTAGGAGGCAAGATGTCTATTGCTTTTGATATTTGGATTTAGAAAATATTTAATTAATGGTAAAAAATATATTGAAAGAGTAAAAAGTAAATTAAATGAATGAAAATAATCTAGAATTTATCAAAAGAGGAAGAAGCAAATGTTAAAAAATTATCCAAAAAAGGAAAGTGAATCATTGTTAGAAAATCGAAGGGAGTATAATGGTGAAATCGATCTGAAACCACTCTTGTTTCTTTCCATTAAATATTCAATCTCTCTCTTTCACTTCATCAATTGAGGTCACAAATAAACCATTTTATTTTTACCTCCACAATGGTTGAAATTCCTACGAAATCACTTTATGGATCTCACTTGATTTTCTCTTTCATACTCTAATTTTAACTTCAATATTTAATTTAAATAAATTTGCCCATCCAAAATGAATTGAAATGTGAAATTTAATAATGCAATTTTACTTTTCAAATTTATTTTCATTTTATTCAAAAAAAAATTTAAATTTTGGAAATAAAATTAAATAATAAAATAAATTGATTTATAAAATGTAAATAAAAATGAAATTGAAAACAATTAAAGTTTTTTTTAAAAATATAAACCACTCTAAAACCCCCATTTAGAGCATGTGCAGTGGAAGTTTCGTGGTTTTAGTGTTGTATCATTTCTGAATTGAAACCACTCTGAAACTCCCACTGCACATGCTCTAAAAATTTATATAGATGATACGTTTTTAACACTATGTTTTGATTGAAAATGTCAATATAACCTTATAAAATGTGATAGTGTTAATCATACCCTGAGATTCGTTGACCAAAATGTCAACAGTTAATTTGACCAGAAATCGACAAAACAATCATTATACCCATAATTTTAAAAAAGTTTTAAAAAATAAATATGAAAATACAAAATGCCCTCCTTCTCTTTCTCTTTCTCTCTTTGCCTTTCCCGATTTCTTTCCTTCTCTCTTTCTTGATTTCTCTAGGGTTGAGATTGGTGGCGGGATAGAGTTGAGATGGTGGCAAGCTAAGATGGGTAGCGGACTGAGATGGCGGTGGCAAGGGAGATGAGGAGGAAGGGTTGGTCGATGACGGAGTACCAGACTAGGGTTGAGATGGATGGCGGGGGGAGAAGGAAGAAGGGCTAGGTGGCGACAGAGTAGCGGGATATGGTTAAGATGGTGGCGGGCTGGGGCTTTAGGGTGGCAGACTGAGATGGTGGTGGCAGCTGCGGCGGAAAGTGGTTACTTCTCCGTTGCTTTTTGGAAAAGGTCTGCAGTTCAAACCAATGATCGATTCAATCTTTGTTGTTTGATTACATTTATTTTCAATATCTTATTCTACTTTCACATATCAGTTTGACACGCTCAACCCTTGATATATTTTTATTTTTCGCCTGTGATCGAAGAGTGAAAGACGGGGCAGATCCAGTACTGGGAGAAGTAGTTCGATGATATATTTGAGTTCGGGTAATTTGATCTATGGATGTTTCTATTTAGATGATATCTGGATGTGGCAATTACTTTTGGAAGCTTTTTTATGTTGGAATCGGTAATTAGTTATCAATGGTGAGAATTGAAAGATTTAGGTGCCAAATTTATGGTGTTTTTTCTTCTTCTTTTGTTGATTGTAAATTGGTGTTTTGATGTTTGAAAGAAATGATCTTGTGGGCGGGCGGTGTTGCCTCGCGTGCGGCAATGGTGGCCGCCATGCGGCAACGACGGGCATATGGTGGGTGGTGGATGGCGTGTCGGTGCTGAGGCGACCAACGATGTGTTTGAAGATGAAGAAGTAGAAGTAGAGGGGTAGAATAGTCATTAAATTTACAATTTTAAGCCTAGGGGTATTTATGTCTTTTTAGGTTTGGTCAACACTTAACTTGAATGAGTCAATGCCATAATTGAGCAAAACGGGTATAACTGCACAATTTTACTAAAAATTAACGTTAGTTTCGCACATTCAGATTTTACAAGGGCACATATGCACTTTCGAAATTTAATAGGCTTAGCTTCTCACTTTACCAAAATTCATATGTGGGAAATACCCTACTGAATTGAGGGACTAAGTAAAAATAGACAAGTATCAAATGAATAGGATGAAAAAAATGAAGTGAAGAAAAAAGAAATTGAGATAAGTTAGTACTAATACAATTTTTATAAAGTATCTCTAGGTTATCATGATTGTGAATAATACATGTGTAGAATGTGTATGTTAATGCTATTATTTGTGCATTACAATATTTATGCAACAATTATAGTGAAATTATAACAATGTACAATTTCACATAAGAAAAAATACATATATACAATTCAAACTACACAAAATATATTTGGAAATACAGTACTCATATTATCTCAAAAATACTATATAATTTATTGCATTAGTAATATCTTTCAATTCACTCTTATCAAATTCAGATTAATTTATCAATCTCACATACAATATTTTTCACATGTAAAATTTTCTAGAAGGAAACATAACACTTATATTTCCCATGAATAATAAGTCATTTAAAAATGATAAGCATGTGTATTTTTTGTACTAGTATTCTTATTGAAATATGAGTTCAATCTAATCCGTCCGTTTCAGCTCAAATTGTATAACAATCATTATCACGCTATTCAAGAAACATATTTGATTATTAATATGTCTAACTACGTATCATAACAACAGATAAAAAATTAATATTTAGAATCTATTTGTTACGATGAATTCAATAATATTTCATACGATAATATTGTTATTCATATATCTATTTAAATCTGCGACCAAATTTTGATAGAAAATAGTGTCCAAAAAGTAAATGTGCAATTTGAGTTGGAACGGAAGGAGTATAAGAATTGGATACCAAATATTTCCGGCATAAAAATAAAAATAAAAAGAATTTATAACCCCACTTCCAATATAAGTGCACATAAGACCTCAAGTTTTTTTAAAAAGTGTAATCCTACCCAATACTAGCATTTACTTTGAGAACTGTAACCCTGCTCCCGGAGACTGACGTTGGCTAAAATAATGACGCCATCGTTGATTGGAATTGAAAAGTTGAAGTTATCCCTGAGTTAGTTTTTGAATTATTTCGAACATTTTTTTTTGCCTTGGAGACATGGGCCCCACTCAATTTATTTTGACCAAAAAATGACAGAGTCCGACATGTTTTCTTCGGCCCCTTTAGCCCACATCCCCCGCTATCCTCTGCCGCGGGTGATACGCTACTGTCAATTTCTGTTGGATTTTGAATTCCTCACACCAAATTTTGAAAGGGTCATGAGCAAACTGCACCTCACTATCAGTTATGATAGACTTAGGAATGCCAAAGCGATAAATGATATTCCTCCAACAAAATGAAATGACATACTTCCCCTTCATATTCGTCAACGGGTCAGCTTTGACCCCCTTGGTGAAATAGTCAATAGTTACAATTAAATACCTGAACCTTTCAGATGCCTCTGGGAATGATCCCACCAGGTCGATACCCCACTTATCGAATGGCCATGAACTGTGTATGTTTATCTCCTCTAGTGGGAAATGGGTAATGGGTGCATGTCTCCGACACTGGTGATAATCCTGGATATACTTGTTAGTTTCATCAAACATCGTAGGTCAATGATACCCAGCTCGAATAAGTCTCTTAGCAACAGAACGAGCTCACTAATGACTACCAAAAATTCCCTCGTGGACTTCTCTAACTAGGTATTCAGCTTCATAAGGTGTAACACAACGAAGCAGTAGTTGAAAATGGCCTCTTCGATACAAAATGTCATCATGGATCATATACCTCAGAGCTTTGAGATGTATCTGTCTAGCTTCGATAGCTCCTCCTGGGAGAGTTCCATCCCGAAGGTAACTGATAATCAAGGTAATCCACGATTCTCCTTCTTCGATTGACATCAGCTCCTGCTCTTGTAAACTCCACCTGCTCAAGGTCTCCATCAACAATTGTTTCTGCGATAGAACCCTCAAGTCTGAAGAAGTCAGTTTGCTCAGAGCATCTAACTTGTGGTTCCTCTTCATCGGCACTTGAGTCAGGGTGTATGACCAGAAATACCTCAACAAGGGTTTCACCACTTCTAGATAATGCTATAATCTGTGTTCTCTAGCTTCATATTCCCCATTAACCTGTTGAACTACAATTTGTGAATCATTGAACACCTCCAAGTTCTCAACCTTCATCTCTTTGGCTAGTCGAAGCCAGGTAATCAAGGCCTAATATTCAGCATCATTGTTTGTGGCCTTAAACTCAAAATACAGGGCATAAGGGCAATTTGTTCCCTCGAGACTAGTGAGCAATACTCCAGCTCCACTTACCCCCCAAATGTGAAGATCTATCCACAAATATTTTACACACCTCTTTGTTCGAAGCTTCATCACTTAGCTCAATCGGCTCCGTTGTTTCCACTATGAAATCTGCAAAGGGCATACTCTTAATCACTGTTTTGGGCTAAAACTAAATATCATGCTCCCCCAACTCAACCGCTTATTTCATCATCTTTCCTAAGGCTTCGGGCTTCAAAAGTATCTACCTAATGGGATGGTTGAACAGCAATATCGCGTGACCTTGAAAATACGGCCACAGTCTTCGAGAGGCAGGAACGAGGGAAAAATTAACCTTTAGAGGGAAGTGTTCCATGTTTCATGACCTTGCAATACCCTGCTTACAAAGTATATTGGGTGTTTCCGCTTCTCTTTCTCCTTCACCAAAACCGCACTGATGGCCAAAGCAGAAGCAGAAATATAAAGGTAGAACACGTCTCTCTTATCAGGTTTCATCAACGTAGGCAGAACTCGGAGATTCTCCTTTGATGCCAAGAACGCTTTTCATACTCTTTTCTCCATTCAAACTTTTTCCCCTTCTTAACACATCGAAGAAATGAAAATGTTTCTTCGTGCCCTTCTTAAAGGAATCAGCTTAAGGCGCTCTTTAAAAGCAATCAGCTTAAGGCTGCGAGACACCCTGTGAGTCTCTGAACCTCCTTCGGAGTCCGAGGACTCTTCATCTTCATTAGAGCTTCCACCTTTTCTGGATTGACCTCAATCCTCCTTTCCGAGACCATGAACCCCAGAAATTTGTCAACCCCATCTTCAATCACAAACTTTGATGTTCACCTTCAAATTTGACAGTCGTAGCTCATCGAACATTTCTTTCAAGTCTTGCAAGAACTGCTCATATGTCCTACTCTTCACCACCACATCATCCACATATATCTCTATGCCTTTTCCAATCTGCTGCTTAAAGAGTTTATCCACTAAACGTTGATAAGTATCACCATCATTCTTAAGTTCAAACGGTAACTTCCTATAGCAAAAGGTGCCCACATTTGTTATGAATGAAGTCTTCTCCTTATCCTCCTCCGCCATGAATATCTGATGATATCTCTTACGAGCATAAAAAGGCCAAAACTTAGTACCCCGTTATGGCACTGCCAACTTATCGATTGGTGGCAATGGGTAGCTATCATTGGGACAACATTTGTTTATATTCATTAAATCAATGCACATGCTCCGCGTGCCATCTTGCTTTGAGACCATAACGGGGTTAGCCAACCACTCCAACAAAAAACACCTCTTCCATGACCTCCGCCTTAAGAAGTTTTTCTACCTCTGTTTTTACTGTCTCAGGTCTCTCGGGGGAGAATATCCTTTTCTTCTATTTGACAGGTTTTATCGAGGAGACTATGTTTAATCTGTGAAAAACCAACTACGAAGGTACTCCTCTCAAATCCGATGTGCAACAGGAAAACACATTGACATACCTATCGAGCAAGGCCCTCAAATCTTTCTTCACTTCTTCAGGGATTAGCTTCCCCACAAAACTATTCTAGAATTTCAAATTGGGAGCTGCTCTGTATCAGTCGGCCCAATCTCTCCATGAAACGAGGCCACATCCTTCAACTTTATCACTCCTTTCAATGCTATCAGATTGCAACTTCTTCCCACCACCTGATCTCCTCGAATGATGACACCCCTTTATTTGTTGGGAATTTCATCATCAGGTGATAGGGTGACCACATCGCTTGAGCCTAACACATCCAGGGTCTACCCAAGATCACATTGTAAGGTGATAAGCATATATAACTGTGAAAATACAGTCTATCTTCACCCATTTTTCTCTATCGACAATCTTGACTGGCAAGGTGATCACCCTCAAAGGGTACACAGTTTTACCTGTAAACCCTGATAGTATTGAGGCTGGCATCTTCAAATTACTACAGCCAATATTCAGTCAGTAAAAGAAACTTAGAAACATTATATCAATGCTACTCCCATCATTAATAAATACCCTCCAAACTAAAGAATTTCCAATTACCACAGAAACTACCATAGGATCTGCATATGGGGTCTGATTGGGAACTGCATCTGCCTTTGAAAATGTAATCATTTCACTTGGCCGAAACCATTTGTGTCTATACGCTCCTGCAAGAACGTGTCGCAAATCAACCTTTACGATCGTGTTTGAAGATCTCTCCCCACAAACCCATTGATGACATTAATTACCATGTGAACAGATGGGTTTCCTTCATTCATGTTCTAGTTTTCCATGAGTTGATCTCGAGGTTGCTCCTATCTCCGACCTCGAGGTCCTTACCAAACTCGTTCCCAGTATTAAAATTCCTCTTGTAAGGCTACAAAGCTCTATGTTCATTTCTTTGCTTTGAATGGTTGTCTCGAAACGGTTTTAGAGGAGTAGGATCCCTAATAAGGTTCCCATTTTCACACTATTCGATTTCTATCTTAAAATTAGAGCAACCATTTGTGTGGTGACCATAATCCTCATGGTGCTCGTAGTATTTATTTGTGTTCCTCCTCGCGCCAGCAGCCCTTGTTGATTCTCTCATTTGTGGAGGTACTCAAAAAAGGCCTCGATGGATGGTCGAAATTTTAGTTCAAGATCACCCAATGGGTGTATACCCTTTGAACCCTAATCTTGCTATCTCCATCGGCTTTTTGATGCGGTGGTTGCTAGGCTTCACATACCTGGCTTCTAGTCCTTCTCTCTTCCTCCTAGTCTTATCTTCCACCTTCATATACTGTTTCACCACTTACTGAAGCTGGTGGAAAGTTCGAGGGGTTTTAGTGGCTAGTTTCTTGTACAACTATACATCTTCCACTCCTATCAAATATCCCTTGATCACTTCATTCTCTATTCCTTCCACAACTCTCAAGCTCTCATCCACGTATCTGTGGTAGAATGCTTCAGTAAATTCTCCAAGCTATTATAGTACAGCTCTGGTAGTGTCTTCATAAAATTCATCTTCTAGCAATATTGACTTAAAATATCCCCACTAAAATCCCAGTACGAGTGCAAGGAGCCCCTAGGAAACTTATTGAACCACTTATAGGCCTTCCCTCGAAGGTAACTACCTACGAGCTTTTAGATTAACCTATCATCAAAATCCCGAGGATTTATCAGACTAAGGAAAGTTTGAATGAACTCACTTGGATCAGAATCTCCTCCATAAGTTGAAAGCCCCTCTGACGGCTTCGTATCTACTGGCCATCGAACAGAGGTTACCAAAGGAATAAAAGTAGAATCTGCGACCTTCCCTATCGTCCCTATCAACCTGTCTAATTCTCTTTTCAAATCTTCTCCAGTATCTCTAAAAGATGAGGGATCCTTGTCCTGATACAGAGATCGGGGATCTTCCGTGTAAGGAAAAATATTCATTGGTTGAGAAACCATGTAACCCAAATAAGGCCCATCTTTTGTATTCTCTGGATACATATGGGGCATAAACCCTTGACCATAATACCTATAATGTCCCTGACCATACGTCACAGGATTCAGCTGACCTTGGGTTCCGTGTCCTTGAAACCCCAGAGAAGAAATTATCGTCTGCCATACTCAAAAATAGGAAAATGAATCATAGGAATTGAGGCAGGCATCGAGTGACCCATCCCCTGGGTATTCTCAAGTAATAAAGGATGTGGCTTAAGCTAAACAACTTCTCTCGCATAACCCAGGTATGGAACCCCAAACATGGGTTGAGATAAAGCCCTCGTCTGCATTTCCACAGGCATAGAAGATACAACAATCCTCGAGGATCCAGTTAACATCAACTGAGAAGTAATTTGATATCCTATTGCCATCAACATATGTTCCACTTGTGCCAAGTATGGTTGCGATCTTGTCATTGCTCCACCTCTCATGCTCTGATTCTCCCAAATCCTTCGTTCATGAGCCTCGATATGTGAATCACCAGAAACCTCCATGAATTTCCATTCACGTCCAAATGAGCCAAGCAAATGGTGTTGCATAGGAATCGTGATGCCAATACCTATCTCGATCTTTATGATAATCTCCGGTTGTCACAACAATCCTGAAGCCCTAGCTCTAGACCATTTAGCAATGATCGAAGAAACTGAGCTAGGCCCTATTGAAGCCTCGATCAGATCAGCTCTAACATTCTACGATGTAGGGATAGTGGAAATCTTGCTTTTCTTTCTTCTTCTATAAGAGGATTGAACTTCTTCACCTGCACTTGTTCCCTTGATTCTCAACCTCTCACTCCTTCGAGCACTGGCTGTAGAAGTGGACATAAACCAAGAAACCTA
>JAULKK010000001.1:5125222-5136235 GCA_032355705.1 Rubia peregrina | reverse complement strand
GAGTTGAATGACTTTCAACCCGCGGGTTGAGCGGGTTTCAACTCAACCCATTTTGACCCGACCCATATTTTACCCATTATAAAATGGGTCAAAATAGGTCATACCCATATTTTTTAATTACCCATTTTACCCAACCCGTATTTGACCCATCCGCCCATTTGCCACCCCTAATTTTAACATCAATTTTCTAAATATTAACTTTTAATGCGGAATAGTTGTATGTAGCTAATGATATTTACGGTCAATCATGATAATTGAAAACCATGAAAAATTAAGCATGCCAACACTCGCGGGACGGAGGAAGTATAAGTAACTTTATCATGTATCCATGTGCTCCTTTATATAAAACATATAACATATGTCCCTCTATAACTGTCTTACCACACAAAAAAATATCAATTTTTTTAAAAATATTGAAATAACATAAAAATAATTTGTGAATAAAAAAATATATTTTTTTACATTCAATTTTTTTACCTAAAATGAAAGTAAGACATTAATAAAGGGCACCAAATAAGTCAGGGACACAAATACGGGGACTATGTGCCACTATAACTTCATTTTTTTAAAAAAAAATTGTCAATGTAATTCTTGATCTACTTTGACTTGAATAATTTAACTTCTCTATCCTTTTTTTTAGTTAAGTGCTAAAATAATCTTATATTTTGGTTGAAAGTGTCAATCTAACACTGTAAGTTAGAAAAGTGCAATATAACCCTTTTTTTTGTCGAAAGTGAAAATCTAACCCTAGGAACCTGAATTTGATTGATTTTTTTGTGAATTTATTA
Source organism: Rubia peregrina (assembly GCA_032355705.1). Lineage (NCBI taxonomy): Eukaryota > Viridiplantae > Streptophyta > Magnoliopsida > Gentianales > Rubiaceae > Rubia > Rubia peregrina. The sequence continues at coordinate 5,135,447 of JAULKK010000001.1, read as the reverse complement.
TTATACCCCTGTTTAAAAGAATAAAATTTTAAAAATGGAAAGACTACATTGCCCCTTGAAAACCCAAAGTTCTTCTTCTCTCACACCAGATCCCACTTCCTCGTCCCTCCCCCCTTCAGCCATACTATTCCGCCTCCCCCCTAATCTTTGCTACCGGAAGCGACCCACCCCAGCTCTTGCGAAATCGCCCAGTACGGCGGCAGCAGCGCAACGGGTGAAGGAGAAGGGGGGCGTAAACGATTGAAAACCCCGATGGGTTTGCTAACTTCGAATCTGGTAGGAATGGACTGGAGTCGGCGGGTTGGAGGAGCTCAAGGGGTGGCGGCTCTTCGCCGGGTTCCTCCGGCAGACCACTGAGTGGAGTGGCAATTCGTGCGGCGGAGGAAAACTGATATGAATCTCCTTGCGAAGACTCTGGTTTGCAGAATATTGGATCTTTAACTAAGATGGGAATCTCGCCCAACCCACCTAAGTTGCACGAAATTGCAGCGTCTAGCCTGCAGGGTACACCCAACTTCAATTTGTTATCTAAATAGCCCGCAGGTTTAGATCACAAGGTTTCTCTATAAGCGTCTAGCCTGCAGGGTACACTTACAAAGGAGATTGAAACTTAAATAGCTCGCAGGGTTAAGAGACAATAAGAATAGTGAGAAGTACTCAAAATTCTGAATATATGATTGATAAAAGTGTACTAAAAATTTCGGCCAATCTCTTTAAATAGAGGTAAAATTTGGCCATCACAAACCTAATCACAATCAGAAGATGAATCAACTTATTGCAGCTTGAAGAAGCTAAAACCATATTTAACTAAACTACCAAAAATCAAACCCTAACTCTAATTCTCGGTCGAGTATGGTAAGACTTAGACTAGAAAAATATCTCCTGATCTAATCTTAACAAATCTAATTCTAATCAGAATAAAACTGAATATGCTAAACCCTAATGAGCTGTTTATTTTCGAACAACTCTTTCAAGCCCATATGGCCAAGCTCTTCAATCCAATAAGCCCAAACTGAACTAAAAATAACGTTTACAATATAGTTATCACACTACCTCATTAAAAAATCCAATGGAAGAAAGAGTATAGTGTTCTTCATAATGTCTTCAGGTAATCGACAATCTTGAATAAGTAATCCAAGTCTTTGCCGACTTCTTCTTAAGTTCTTCATCATGAAGGCGATCAATCAAAGCATTCAATGCTGAATCCCTAAACTTCATTCTTGACCTTGTCATCGGTCCAACCATGTCACTTAGAGGATCCCGAACATAATCCTTGAATGTTTGATCAAGACGTGGAATGTCTTCATTTATGGTGGTAGTCGTCTCGGGATTTCCATAAAAAACGAAGCTCACCGGAGAAGAAAGTCGCACTGATTTTAAAGTCGTGCGCACGTGAATCTCACCGGAGAAGAGTGGAGGTAGTGGCAGTGGCAGAGGTTGCGGGTTTAATCAAACAACGGTCTCATTTACAGTTGCTCTCTCAATCGGAATCCATCAAAGGTCACTACAAATCCTTTCTTTTCATCGCATTTGGTATGAACTTCCATTAAAACCAGGTTTGTGATTGTTGTTCTAATTAGTATTTTTGTTTGGGACTTGAGATATTTTTTAAAGGATTTCGTATTGTAAATTTTGAACGGCGAGGTGGTGGTAGTGCCGGCGGAGCGGCGGAGCAGCGGTGGTTATGGAGATGAAGAAGAAGAACCTATGGGTATTTTTGTCATTACATTTTTAATTTTAAGACTATGGGTATTTTAGCCTTTTTAGGTTTGTTCAATGTCGGAAATCGCCGCCTGAATAGTATGAAAAGGTTATATCAGCACCTTTGCTGGAAAACTTAGGGTTAGAATCGCACTTTCAGATTTTACAATGTTAGATTGATAATTTCATAAAAATATTACCTAGGGTTATTTTTGTATTTTGCCCCTTTTTAAAAATAACGCCTCTATCCTTAAATCGGCGTTGATATGGAAACTTTTAACAAATAAATGACAAAATTATCCTTTATGGTTTTGCTTACTTTCTCGGAACAAATAATAATACCTCAATTTATTTATTTTTAAATGGGCATATAACCTCTGACCATGCAAAAATATTTGTAGGTACTATTATACCCCTTTTTTTAGGTAGGTACTAGTATAACCTTGACTGCCGTAAAAGTTTATAACTTGATCTCTCTCATTGTTTTTCAGTAAAAAAATTCAAATGACAAAAATAGCCGTGTTTGTTTGGCAACCATAACTCATTGATTTCAACCACCACCAACCTCACCACAACTGCGTCGCCCACCTCCGCCCACCTAACTCTGTACCCCTTTTATAGTGCCTCAGCACAAATGTCACCGTCAATTTCAACACCGTTACCATCCCTTTTGTACCCCATCACTCTTCTTCCCCTGTCGATAAACTTCCTCTCTCCCTACCACCATCGATTCTTTCTCTTCGTGTATCACTATAGATTTCAAGCGGGCCCCAATAAACACCACATAAACATAATCGTGCACCACTACTAAGAGTTTTTTCTTACTTCGCCCTCACAAAATCACTGTTATATGGGATGCACACTCATTAGTTCCACCACAATCCTTACTGAGACCACAATTTTTTCCAGTTTCCATGCCACAAGAAAAATCGTCAAATTCTCTAATTTAGAAAGTATTATCTTTTGACAAATTAGATTGAATTTGTCATTGATTCTTTCAACTACGAAACTAGTACTGCGGAGTAGTTATCTAAAGATATCGGTTGGTGCTTAGACAAAAGTATTCATAAGAGAAATGACGATTCTAAATAAACTAAGGAAATAATCAACGAATGCTTAGACAAAATATTCAGAAAAGAATTGGTGATTCTTTTCTAAAATTTTGGACAAATTAAATTCGAGCGTTTTAAATCATTTTAACATTGGATAACCTTAATAACAACAAGAGAAAGACTCATATGAAACCGTCTCACCATAACTTATGGTGAGACAAGGTACAAACTAAAGTTTTACAAATTATAAAAAGTACCTCATGTTATTTCCATCTTTAAATAATTGTATTTAAACCCCTTGTCTCACCATAAAATTAGATGAGACCGTCTCATCCAACTCTTTGTATAACAACAATCCTAAATAACCTTAATCGACATTAAAAATGCTCTTGTAGTCCCAAGTTCCTAATATACCAGCACTATATTCCTTTTAACATATAATAATCAAATCCATTGTTTAAGTGTAGAAACACATAATCCCCAAAAATAACTTTTGCTTCTAAAATAAATATATTTTTAACTGGTCATTGAACACCAAAAACAACCTAACATGCAAGTAAACACTTATAAATCATGCCAAACATATCCTCATAAGCCTTGTCAAACACACATTCTTAAAACCAACCTTTTTAGCCTTTCCAATGAAAGATGATAAAATTCGAAATTGTAACTTTTGCAGCAAACCATAACCGCTTCAAAATGATAATAAATGCAGCAAACACACAGAGAATGATACATTACTCTTGCTTACACATTAATCTGCAGCATCAGAAAGCTACAGAGGATTTGCAAACCAAAGTAAATGATGAGATAATTCATCACTCAGAGTCAGAATTACATAATTCTCTCTCTTCCTTATCTCTCAAAATATGCAATTTCCGTATCGCTCCTCACTCTCTCTCTCTTCCTCATACAAACAAGCCATGCCAACGGGAAACACCATATTTCTCGATGCTGCCAGCTCCCGCAGCCCATGTCTCTGCTCCCTTTCACACACCTGAAATAAAAAAAAACATTCAGATATAAAGGCTTCTTACATTATGTGCAACGAAAGATACTGATGCAAGTTATTACATTTGCATCAGTATCGCAAAGATATGTGCAGCAAAAGATAATCTACAAGTGGTGGTACCTAATTTTCAAAAGCCAATGGAGGTTTGACTCCAAGACAAGAACCTTTTAGTGGAGCCTAATTGTCTGGTGCAGGCCTTCGCTGAGCTCTATCACGGTGTCCCTGGGGGGCAGCAGTAGCAGCGTCTGATGTCTCATTGTTGTCATCCCTGGAATCTGTTTCCCAGTCAAATGTCTCCCCCCAGAGCCTCCTTGATGGGCGCCTTCTGATTGTAAAACTGGCTTGGGCACTGGAACCACTACCTCCAGACAAGCTAGAGCTCCTTGAGGAACCCCCAGATCGTAGTATACGAACAAGGAAAACGACAGTAAGAAACCGACCATCATCAATAGTTAAAGAGCTCTCATCGTTGGTATCATCTCCCAAAGAGGACTGCAGTGTACTCAACAAATCTCCCAAATCCCTCTGCTGCTCCAGCCTTCTCCAGCTACGCTGCCTCTCTGGATCAGCCTCTGTTGGCCGCACCAGAGGGTGTTCCTCCCTAGCATGCTTCCGCAGTTCTCTGTAGGTGCCGCTAAATTCACATGTTTCACAAGCACAGCTTCTTAGTTTAGCATTCATGAAACTACGAGCACACTCAACAACTATCCAACCATTAATATCTTGTCGACACAGAGGGCAAACCAGCTTTGACTTCAAATCATCATCACAAGACACATCCTGCACTGATGTCGAAGATCCTACCAATCTTTCAACAGTCAAATCGGTGAGTGGAGTTTCCACAGTTAAGTCGGTAAGTGGAGATTCTGGGATTATGGAGGGAGAAGTCACAGCTGGATCTTCTTGAAGCAGGGTGGTGGAAGCTTCTCCAAAGGATTTTCTGAACTGGTCAAAGCAATTGGAATGGCGGTAACTAGTGTCACACATGAAAGGGCGGCATCCTTTCTCATGAGATGCACATAAAAGCAGTATGGCATTATGTGGATGCTCCATACAAACTGGGCAGCGAGCATCTTCCCATTCTTTTGCATTCTCTTCGCTTTCCAAAGGATTTTTTGGAAACGAGTGCTTTGAACAACCAGAACTACTTGGATAAGGAGATGCCCTAGACACAGAACGTTCCCTTCTTTCCTTAGGCATTCTTAGTTAAATACCTGGATAATTCTAATTGGATGTGTTGATGAAGTAGAAGAAATCAAAGAACTTGTATGTTGGTGGTACAACAATTTAAACCTATTAAGATGCAAAAAAAAGGAAACACAATAAGAAACTCAGACCTAAAAAGCGATTAGAAAATTCTTAATATACAGCAGTGAAATAAGTCTTATTTGAGCAATGATCTTTTAGAATTAACTGAACGTCCAATTTATTACTAATAACAGCTGAACTGAACTAGAGTTAATTAAGAAAGAACAAAGAACAGGGCCTTACTTCTAGACTAGGCATATGATACAGCCTTTAACAACTGACTCAACTGCAGACATCAAGATTTATTAATCAGTATTCCAACAACATCTAATTCTCTAAAACAAAGACAGCCTTTACTAAGAATGATCATATCAAGGAAAGTAGCAGAAAGGGCACCATCTACTTACGAGCTATTCAGGGAATCTGAACAACCACGTGAATGAACAAAGAATTCTCCACTAACTAGGAACACAGATTAACAAATAAATGCAGTATACAAAGCAAGGAAACCCACCTCTCCGTACAAAGCTAAAGGCCAATGAGCAGATAAAACACACAAATTTATATCTTTCTCGAAATTTCATTCCCCCAACCACGCATAGTATACTAGCGAGCCGACAACCACTAGCAAAAAATAATCCAACAATCAGACACCAAAGAACGATCTAAAACCAGAAAAATCATCAGATCCCTAATCAAAGAACCAATAATCAAGAACATCTTTATCAAGAAAAACTACCGTTTCTGGAACCGGTTCGATCAACAACCTTTGGGGTATATCAAACCGGTAGGATCAGAAAGAATCCAGTACAGAAACAAGCTAAATCCTCGGCTTGATTGTTCCGAAACCCAGCTGAATCGACGAACCCTAGAGAGAGGGGATGCTCTTTGCAGCTGCGAAACGCAGCTGACTCGGAGAGTTTGAAGGAAAAGTCTAAACAGCGGCTAGGGGATTGTGTGGAGCTATTTATAAAGGGAGAGGATGGGGCCCGCAGAGCTGACGTGGCTAATGACGGTTCACCATTTCTTTATTTATTTTTATCTGTTCACTAGTGGGCTAGCTGTCCTTGTCTCTGTATGGGAAATCAGTGGATTTTGTGGGAGGGTAATTTGGTAAGTTAAGAATATGTTTGAATTTTGAATTATTTGCCCCATTGGTCGTTCAGGAGGCGCCGTTCCATGCTGTGTTTTGAGTGCCCCCGGTTCACTATAAGCGCACTTGTGGCGCGTGATGTTTCAGCTTTTAATTACTCCTAGAACTGCGTACTAATCGATTTATAACGGGATTGGATTTTGAACTTTTTTAAGCAATTTAACTAACACCATTTTTGTTGAGATGGTCTCCTTTGAAATAGTTTAGACGTTGAGCAAGGTTTTTTCTGCACAAATAAGGCAAAATTTTGAAAAAGACCGTCTTTCCATATGCATATGGAAAGATGAGTTGAATTGAAATTATAGAAAGGTAAAAGGTTTTAGTTGCAATATTAAAATTTTATTATGCAACATGTATGAGTGATAAATTTATGACCCGATTAATACAATCCAAAATTTTTATTTTTATTTCTTCAAATTTTCATTTTAAACCTTGGTCTTTCCATAACTTATGGAAAAATCGTCTTTTAAGAGACGGACTCCAAAAATAATACGAAATTTTATCTTTTCCAAGTTTATTTACAACTTTTAAAATAAATTTCATTACAATCAAAATAATTGCATAATAATTTCTACATAAACTTTAAACAGTCTAAAACAAGATTTGATAATTTTTGTTAGTTTATTTAAAAAAAAGTTGACCTCCACTTATTTATTTAGAGCAAAGAACTTGATTTTCAAAAATAAAAGAGTCTTGTTCTTGGAAATGATTTTTCCATGAGTTATGAAAATGTTAGGGTTTGAAGTGTATTTTTACCACAACATCATGAAAAATGCGTATGTTAAGGTAATTGAAATCCGAGTCAAATGAGTCTGTCTCTTAAAATACGGTATTTTCATAATCTATCGAAAGACCAATGTTTAAATTGCAAATTTAAAGAAATCAAGGGAAAAAATTGGGTGCATTATTCGAGTCATAAACTTATAACTACTGCACGTTGCATAATAAATTTTAAATATTGCAACTAAAATATTTTACTTTTTTATAATTCTAATTCAACACCGTCTTTCAATATGCTTATGGAAAGACGGTCTTTCCCAAGATTTTGCCTGCTCAAATTTGGGTTCTAACCTATTTGGGTAAACTCATACACTTATTTAAGGTAAAATCTCACATTTATTTACTTGGCATAGCCTTCCATCATATCAAATTTCATTAAATTACACTGTTTTATGATTTATTATCTATGTTTCAACCTAAAGTTATAAAGTTTTATACTATACTGAATAGTTTCAAAATATATTTAAAAATTACTGAAAAAAAGAAAAAATTAACTGAAAACACAAATATTACCTATGTTTCGTCAGATGTGACACCATAGCTTTAGACGTTTGAATTTAGGTGAATGAAATGAGTAAATCGGAAACGAAAAAGTAGGATGAGTAGATGAAATTGAAAGGAATTTTGACATAAAAGGAAAGTGTGTCAAATCCATAAAATTAACCAAAAAAGAAAAGTGTGTCACATCCAATGAAATAGAGAGAGTAAATTTACTATATATATATATATATTACTCTAAATATGTAATGTTTCTAACCAAAACTCAAATGTTTCACTTGCAGTTAATGCAAAGTATGAAAATATACCAAATTCAAATGTTTTCTAATCTAGTCTTTCTATATAACTACAGAAAGGCTGTCTTTCCAAAACTTTGACAAAAGAAACAAAAGTGTTAAATCTGTTAAAATTAAATTTATCGGATCGAAAAAATATATTAATATAAAAATAAATTTATATTTATTCAATAATATAATGTTCAAAGTATCTTAACTGAAAAATGATTGTTTTCCCATCTTTTTATGATGGGAAGACAAGAAAAAATAGTACTCCCTGTGTCTCAATTCAAGTTGCACTCTTTGACTTTCAACAGTTGACTCAAAAATATTTGATCGTTAATATCTTTTATTAATGATAATTAAAACTTGTAAAAAGTTGATATTATGAATATATATATATGTTATAACGAATCTAACAAGGTATCACTCAATAATATTTATTATCATACACATATTTAATTTTGGGATCAAATTTAAAAGATTTTAATCAAATAAATAGTTAAATTATAACTTGAAGTGGGGCGGAGAGTAAGGTTTTTGAGAGCGGAGGGAGATGGAGTGCGACAAAGAAGTCACGATTAAAATATTGTTACGTAATCAATAAATTTTGTGATTAATTATCGTACTACTCCGAAATATATCTAGTTCCAACTAATTTTCTTCTCTTCCACTAGTAGCAGCAGGGGAAGAAGCAAGAGCACCAGCCATTCATGCGTTTGTTCAACACAGCAACCTTCCTCAGCACCCACTTCAACCTGGAATCCGTCATCTCGATATCTTCATCTAGGTCATTTATCAACCTGGTGTGCAGATCAAGCTCTTCATTCACTGCCAAACCTATGTGTTTAACGCTCATAACCGCCTCCTCCAGCTTCTCCAACTCATCATCTTGTTCCTTCATCATCTGCCGCTGAAGTCCGACAATGCCGCGGTTGTCAAGACCTTCGGTTGCGGCCGCGACATCGGTCATGCGTTCGGTCCTATCAATGGCGAACATTCTTTCCATGTTCATCGTACCGGCCATCTCGGTTACCTCTGATTTTAAGGTGTCGACCATGTCTTCGCGGCGTTTGATTTCTCGTTCCGTCAAATTTTTCGGACCGACGTTTTTGGAGAGAATGATGGGAAGTAGGCTGTGGTTCACCTTGGTTCTTAGCATGGTGATTTTTCTGCGTATGTTGGATGCGCGCCGGTGAGATTCCGGCGCCGTTGCCGGCAGCGAATTGCTTTCGGAAATCATGGTGCTTATGTCGGAAGCAAGCTTGACTGCTTCGTTGTACTCCCTCACCCACGGGTCTTCGGAGATCGCCATGTTTTTCACAGGGGAACAATTGTGAGCAAATGATCGATCTCAATTCAGAAAAAGAACAGGGTAATCGTATCTCTTATAAGATGGAAGTATTTTCTAATCCTACCTAGTTTCTTTTTTTTTAATTTATATATATGAAAAAGACAATCCGATATTGAATGTGAATTTCAAATATGAATCCAAATAGAAGAAGGAAAACACAGCCAGGCCGAAAAGAATTTCTAACCCAACACATGCAATCCCTCCGCCCCCTTTCAAAATTGAGTCTTAAAAAATGCGGACTTTCCTAATCTTATGTATACTTTTTAAATGAAGTATTGTGTTTTCACAAAGTTTTGTTTAACACTGATTAAGCGTTAAATGAGGTTATTTTATAATTAATAAGTTAATTCAATATTTATTTGTTCGTATCATTTTTAAATTTTTTAAAAATATATTGCAATGTATAAATAATTATTGACACTAAAATTTGTTGAAACGAGATTTTTTCTTGACTGGCCTACCCGTTAGCCGATCTAACAGAGAACAAAATTTAATAATATACGTAGTTAAAATAAGCTCTGGATTTTCAGTTACACTTGTGTGTAAAATATTTCACCAGTAAAATTCGGTCATGTGTCCCTCCTAAATTGACTAATATTAATTTAATAATTTTTATCTTGATATAATTTTATTAGGATGAACACATGATAAATTTTTACTGATGTAATATAGAGTGTTACATAAAGTGTAACAGAAAATCCAGACATGTTAAAATATTAATAGTCATATACCAACCAGTCTAACGGGAAACACTATCTATTATTAATATACTAACAGTAGGTAGTTAAAATGTAAATAATCATATGTCATCAAAATTTAAGTGTAGCTAATGTAAGTGAGAATAAAAGGTCCGCTAATTATTATTTTTAAACAAATAGTCGGCCTCCTTCTCATTAATATCTAGAAATGAGGTTTATGGTTGATTGTATGCACAATCACGTCTATCAATTTAGCTGATAAACTAGTAATACGCTAGTCTATTCTATTACACTTGATGAACTGATAAACTGTATAATACCAATAACTAAAATGAGAAAAACCTAAATATTACAAGGTAACATAAAATTCCACATGATTGGCTCACTGAGAGTGAGTGGGGTGAGCCTCCCCACTTGAGCTCCACACCGACATGGTGTATCGGAACTTGCTCCA
>JAULKK010000001.1:5097044-5108972 GCA_032355705.1 Rubia peregrina | reverse complement strand
TAGATAAATTAGAATCAGGTTAAGAAATGAATACCCTTTCTGATTGGTTTTGTATATATCTTTTTCCATATCTGATTCTGCATTGTATACCCTTTGTACTTTAGTATATATATATATATGAATACACGCAGCCACAATTATTTTTGGATTTTACATTCTATCACCCTTTTGTTCGGTGTGGTATGTGTATTTCTTTTCCATTGATTGGGCACTTGCCCTCTATCTTTTCTTCTTCTTTTGAAAACCAAAAAAATGTTTAATTAGTTAAAATCACAATGAATTAGTTGATAGATATTGAAATATTATTTATGAAATCGGGTAAGAACTTTACTTACCATCATGTCAGTTTTTTGGTGTTTCTCAAATTTCTTCCACTCATCCTCATTCACCCACTTGTACTTTTCCCATGGCTTGAACTTTGGAATTTTTCCGCACGGTATGAAATGTATGTACTCGTTTGCCACCTTGGACTTCCAGCTACGATGTGCATCGGCAGCCTTGCCTATCACATTCGTCCTCAACCTCCTCCATTGCTCTTCAGTCATTTTCGTTTCAAACTTGAAAATTGCCTGCGACGGGTTATTACACAATATATAGGTTAATAGCAAGAATATATAGTCTAATAGTAAGAATTAGGCATTGAAATACTAAGTATTATAACATTGTTTTTTACCTTTATGTCTCTCCACGCCTCCTCCTTCACATCTAACGGACGGTATGCATGTGTATCGATGTACCGAATCTGACCCGCCTCCTAAATGCATAGTTGCAATACGCGGTCCAAACGCTCCCATTTTTTTACACATACCATCTTACCGTTAACACACTCCAAATTGATAGGAGCAGAGTCTTTTTCCTTGGCTAACATGACCGACTGACACGTAGCCGTCCTCGCTCCCTACGTCATGTGGCAATCTCGTTACTACGTGGTAAAAACTGAGGTTACGTGAACACTTTCTTCTACTTATATAAATTAGTACTTTGATCGAGTACTTGACAACACTTTCTTCTTATTACTTATATAAATTAGTTCTTTGAGGTTACGTGAGCTTGCATATCTCCACGTGAAATGATCCCAGTTATTACAGCCAACATACTTAACAAATAACAAGTTGATTTAGAATCACGAGTTTTTAATCATTCGCAAGTGTCTGGAAAATTAACCATTCAAATATCGTATTTTTTACTAAAATTTATGATAAAATATCGTATGATATCATCTCACCATAACTTATGGAGAGACAAAGAATTAAATAGAATTTTAAAAATTATAGAAATCAACCCACATCACTTTTCATCTCTAAAATTTTGTTTCCTTCCATCTTATTATAAGATTGATATGGTCTCACTCAAATCTTTGCAAAAAGTTACCTATGTAGTGTTTAATTTTGGAATCATATTATTCACACACAGAATTAAAATAAAAAGTTTTACTTTAATCTGTGTGATTGTTAAGGAAAATCATTCTATAATTTATATAATTAACATAATAATTTATCTTTTTTTAATAGAAATAGGATGATTTGATGTTTTCGTCATTTATTGCAATAATGTTTTCATAATATTAAAAATAATTTTAGATTAATTTAAAATATAAATAATTGTAGTTGCCCCTAATAATTATAAAAACAAAATTTATAATAATTAATATAACTGTTAGTCTATCTAACAAGAAACTTTATCTTATTAATAATATGCTATTCCCTCTGTTCTAACTCTATTTGGACTCTTACTTTTTTGACACTATTCTCTATCAAAATTTTACCCCATATTTGAATAGATATATGAACAACAATATTATTATACATGGTATTGTTAAATTCGTCAAAAAAAGTAATTTTTAAATATCAAATATTTAAACAGCGTGATAATAATTGTCTCACAAGTAGAGTTGGGACAGAGGGAGTAAAAATGGATGGGAGCGCACTTACTTAGAATTTTGGGAGAAAAAGGTTTTCAAGCATTGATGGGGGGCACGTACTTGAATTTAACTAATAATAAACCTAAACTCTAACGTCCATAATTGGTGGGGGATAATTTGGTATCGTTGACTAGGACTGAAATCCATCCAAAATTTGCTACATGTGCCATTCATGTATCTGCACATTTGTTTCTTCCCACATGATTAATCACAAGAGTTCCTCATTCTTTTGTGCCAACTTTTGTTTTGCGTTATTATATTAATTAATATGTTTGTTAATTTATTTTTTTATCAATATGTTAGTAGCTAAATCTCTTTTTTTTAAAGAAAGATAATGAAAACTATCCTTCGCTAACATGAAATTATCAATAACACTACTCCTATGTATTGTTACATTTTGTCTTTTCCTTTTTGTTTTTTGGAGAGTCATTATAGTGTCGGTGACAAAAATTTTAATTTGAGATTTTTAATATTACATTTTTTAGTTATGACAAAACTAAAGTTATTATATTTCATTATTTTATTTTCTTCTTTCAGATTCAATTCCAGTCATTTATTTAATATTTTTTATATTCTAATATTCAAAAGTGATGTTTAGTAATAGAGAACTAGACACAGTAGAAAAAGAAATCAATCATGTCGAATAGAGGGAGCACAATCATTTAAAAATAAGGCTAGTACTAGTGGTGCATAAATTCAAATAAGGCTGCGCAACTCAATTTTACTGCTGGAGTATGGAGTATATTATGTCCATAAAATTCGGATTCTGTAAATTGTTGTTAAATACTCCAGACTCCAGTAGTAAAATTGAGTTTTGGCCTATTTTTTATCGTGTGTACATAAGGTCGGACATATAAGGTCGTGTGTCACCTCTTAATAATATCAATTGTTTTTAAGATGGTAGCCCAAAATATCTTGAAAAATAGCAATAAGTGAAAACTTTTGCAAAGGTGTAAAATTTAGAAGTTTTTGTAAAGACTTGTTATTGGACTTGAGGAAAATTTCAATTCATATAAATTAAATTAATTAAAATAAGTTAAACTATTATTACTCTAAGAGTGAACAACTTCTGAAACTCCTGAACTATTACCATTGTTCACCTTTTGCCCCTCATCATCTTTTGAATACTTTTGACCCTTCAACTTACGGAACTGTTGAATCGTGGTCCTTCCGTCAAGTCAAAGCATTAACTCTAATATTTCCTCCGTAATTGAGGGCAAATTGGCATTTTCAACTATTTTATTTACAAACTCAGTCTCTTGTATTTTTTTTAATTACAACCTCTCCCCTGTAATAATTAAAACACAGCCACGTCAACATTCCGCCTCCCGCACCGATGCCCTTGCTTTTCGTTCATCCCACCTTCGTCTTCTATCTGCGTTGTTGAAACCCCATAAACCATTGGGCCATGACACCAAGCCTAGCCGCTAATCTTGTCTCTACCGCTGGGATTTGCTGAAGTAGTGGGAGAAGGGGAGAATGAGGTGGAAAACGAGGTCGACGTTGAAGCAATGGCGGGGTCGATGCTGAAGCGGCGGGAGATGGCGGAGAACGAGGCGGATTCCGATTACCCCTCAACACAAAGGAGAAGTGGAAAAAAGGGAAAAGAGGAAAAAGAAAGAGGAAAAAGGGAAAACAAAAAAAGGAAAGGAAATTTAGAAATGACTATTTTACCCTAAAAATGATGTTTTCACTTACACTTGATGTTTTGACCGGACGAAATGATCACAATTAAGTAGTTTTGGTAGTTGAGGGACCAAAAGTGTCCAAAAAAAAAATAAGGGGCCAAATGTGAACAATGGAGGGAGTTCAGGGGTCTTCCAAGTCGTTCACCATTACTATAATTCACTACAAAACAATAGTTATATACTACTCATTCTTTACATAAAGAGTCTGTCGCTTGAAAAATTGTCTTTCCATAAGTTATGAAAAGAACAAGATTTAAACTGCGAATTAGAAGAAATCAAGATAAAATTTTCGGGTAGCATTAATCATTTCATAAACTTATAACTATTGCACGATGAATAATAAATTTGTAATAATGCAACCAAAACTTTTTACCTTTCTATAATTCTAAATCAACTCTATCTTTCCATAAACACATGGAAAATCGGTCTTTCCCAAAACTTTGCCTTACATAATATGTAAGAGTTGATAATTAATAATAAATATTTTATATAAAAATACATAAGATAAAGTCTTGGGAAAACCCGTCTTTCCATAGGCTTATGGAAATATGAGGTTTAATTAGAATAATATAAAGGTAAACGGTTTTAGTTGCAATATTAAAATTTTATTTTGCAACGTGCAATAATTATAAGTTTATGACCCGATTAATGCAGCCTGAAAATTTTATCTCGTTTTCTTCTAATTTGCAGTTTAAACCTTAATTTTTCCATAATTTATGGAAAGACCGTCTCTCAAGAGACAGACTCTTAATATAAAATTTCTTCTTTCTTTCTTGACAAATAGAAATGGGACAATGAGAGTAAGAAAATTATAGAAAATAATAATAAATACTACTATAATATATTAAAAGATTCTTACATGTTAGCATCATATTTGGCTTCTCTTTAAAACATGATCAATTTAGCTAGTTGTATCATGAGTATATAAATAGCTGTCAAGATTAGTTGCATTAAGAAATTAATTTAATAAATTACTTAACTAACAACTGGCATTATGTGGGTGACCCCTCCTTCTCGATTAATTAAGGTGACTTTAGCTTACTTTTAAAGGAAAAAATCATTAAAATAAAAATGTTAATATTAACTTCTTACGATGTTTGGTGATCATAATAATTCCTCACGCAAACCTTTGTTTTAGCCAGAAAATTTTGTATGTTAGGGAATCTTATATGTTAAGGTGTTGATCCAATTATATATTGACATTTATCAATTTTCATTTATTTTTCCATAAAAAATAGCTTAATATCAAGTAGTGGTTGAATTTTTGGACACATGGCAATATGTGATTGGACCCTCGCCTTTACATACTCCCTCCGTCCCAACTTAAATTACACAGCAATCATTATTACGATTTTCGAGAAACATGTTTGACCGTTAATATCTGTATATACGTATAATAACGGCAAATAAAAAGTTGATATTTGGAAACTACTTGTTACGACGAATTGAACAATATCATATATGATAATATTATTATTTATACATCTATTGAAATATGTGATCAAAGTTAAACACTGAATAGTTACATAAAGTGAAGTGAACAATTTAAGCTGGGATGGAGGGAGTATTACTTGTAAAATACATGGTGTGATTTTAGACGCTCCCTGGAATATTGGACTCACTCATCCTAATTGGGCCTGGGCCCATTTTTCCATTTAATTGCAAATCACATTTCGGATTCACATTACCGTCTGCCATTTCTCCAATCTTCATCTTCAATGGAAGCCTCACTCTCTTACAGCGTAGCAGCCAAGTACTCAAGCTCTTCTCCACCGGGTCGGTTTCATTTCACGGGTCAATCCGTTCGATCAATACCCACCCGGATACTTACGGTGGGGAAGAAGAGATCACCAGGCGTTCAACTACTCGTAGACGAATACGTCAGAAAACTCCGACCCTACTGCCCGGTTGAAGATATCCGGGTCAAACCCAACCCGAAGAACGCCCAGGAGCCGGCGGTTCAGATCGAGCACGAAGATACGGCCTCAATGCGTCACATAAAGTCCAATGATGAGTGGGTTGTGATGTTGGATGAGGGCGGAATGGACATTGATTCTCTGCAATTGGCTTCACTGATAGGAAATGTCGCAAACGAAACCGGAGCCCCGACCCTGATGTTCTGCATTGGCGGACCTTATGGCCATGGCGAGCTTATGAGAGAAAGGGCAAATGCGTCCATTAGATTGTCAACTTTGGTGTTGAATCATGAAGTTGCACTGGTGGTGTTGATGGAGCAACTTTATAGGTCATGGACCATCCTCAAAGGTCACAAGTACCATCACTAGGATGTTCAGGGTTGGAGCGATTTGTTAGTTTGGCACCAAAACCGTCCTAGTTCCGTTCTTAGTTGGTGGAGCGATTTGTCTGGTTAATTCCGTTGAGTCCTGAGCTAACTACGTGGATGAATCCCTTCACAGCTAGCTTCATAGAAGGACTATAGCCTCATAGCAGCAAGAGTTGGTGTCGAGCCAAGCAATCCTTTCTTACCAACATTGTCATATTTACTAGGCTGGGTGATATTGTACAGATGAATTTTTTCATTGACTTATATTTCATCGTATTCAGTCCTGACATAATGTATCGTTTTTTATCACCAATAATCGTTGCACGAACAAGATCCGTCCTTGAAATGGTGAAACCGATTGCGATCCCTAGCGATGATCTCTCTGTTGAATATCTTAGATATCAGCTTTGTGGCCGCATGGCAATTGTTGCATACTCTGAGATTCTTCACGACTCTGATTGTTGTTCTGGGTTTAGTACTGATCAAACCGTAAGCAATAGCCAGTTTCTCACTGTGTTGGCTCAGAATTCCTTCCTTCCATTCCTCATCGACATCATAGTAAACCTCGGACGTGTCGGGAACATGCCCCCGCCATTTCCAGCTGCCTGTCTACTTCAGCCAGCATCCCGTAGATTTTGTCGCTATCAGGATGTGTTCTGTCGCTTACAAGAAACTCGTGCACAATCGAATTCACTTCTATGGAAGTGGATCCTGGAACTTTCTTCAGTCCCTTGTCATTGAGCATGGTTCTCATTCTAGCTACATCGTTCCATCTCCCTACTCCAGCATAGATGTTTGATAGAAGAACATAAGCTCCATGAGTTTTAGCGTCCAATTTCATGATGTTACTAAAGGCGTATTCGCCTATTTCCACGTTCTTGTGAATCCTACAAGCTCCCAGAAGAGAGAACCATATGGCACTGTCGGGCGCAATGTCCATGCTTTCAAGAAGTGCCTTTGCTTCTCTCACCAATCCAGCGCGGCCTAGAAGATCGATCATGCATCCGTAGTGTGCCAATTTGGGCGCCACGTGGTAAACCCGGCTCATGGAATTGAAATATTCGTGACCAAGTTCAACAAAACCACCAAGGTTACATGCTGACAACACGCCAACAAAAGTAGCATCATCCGGCTCCATACCCCCTTCCACCATTTCTGCAAAAAGATCAATGGCTCCGAGTGCATCCCCATGCGCGCCTAGCCCTGAAATCATCGCATTCCAAGAAGACAAACTTTTAGCTTCCATTCCTGAGAACACTTGTTTTGCCATATCTATTCTCCCACATTTTGCATACATATCTACAAGAGAAGTCTGAATTGAGCAACTTTGCAAGGCATATGAGTTCTTGTTCTTGCTAATATAAGTATAAATCCAATTACCAAGATCCAGAGCGCCAATATGAGCACAAGCTGGAATGATGGTCAAGAATGTAACCTCATTAGGATCCATCCCTTCAAGCTGCATTCGACGAAATACTGCCAACGCTTCTCCATGCTCACCAACGTGTGTATAACCTCTGATCATGGCATTCCATGACACGATATTTTTCACTTCTAAACCATCAAACAGACTTCTCGCAGTCTCAATCTCACCACATTTTGCATACATGTCAATAAGAGCATTAGCAACATGTACATTCAACGCCAACCCACACTCATTGATCCAAGAAGCCACAATTTGCCCCATTCCCAAATCGCCCGAATGAGCACAGGCGGAGAGTACACTCAACAACGTACTCTCATTAGGCCCGACACCCGCCTCCCTCATCCTTGTAAACAAAGCCAACGCCTCCTCGTACATTCCCAACTCCACGTACCCCGAAATCATAGCGTTCCAGGAGACCACATCTCTAAGAGGCATTTCATCAAACAGTTCCCGAGCCTCTGCTAAACAACCTCTCCCGACATACCCACGTATCAGCGCAGTAAAAGAAACAGCGTCCCTAAACTCACTTTTATCAAACACCTTCCGAGCATAACAAAGTTCACCAATCTGGGCATACATATGAATCATCGAAGTATGTATAAACACGTCATTTCCGACTCCAAGCTTCAACACACATCCATGAAACTGTTTCCCTAACCGCACCGCCATTAATCTACCGCAAGACTTAAAAATGAAAGGGAATGTATAACTGTTAGGCATATTCCCAGACGAAACCATTCTTATATACAAATGTACAGCTAATTCCGGATTAGGGCTTACTGCATACCCCCGAATCATAGTATTCCATAAGATTTCACTAGGGTATTCAATTGCTTCGAAGATTAAAAGGGCATGCGTCAAATCACCAAATGGGTTCACAGCGCAGAACTCGAGGAGCTTGCTGAGCCCGAAATGGGTGTTGTGCAGGCCGAATTTCACGAAATTTCCATGGATTTGTCTGAAGCAGTCCATTTTCTTGCATTTTGAGAGCAGGGGTATGGAGGGGTGATTTTGCAGAAGCTCAAAAGGAGGATTGGACGACGGCGGGAACGTTAACGGTAACGAGGGAATCGCCATGGGTATGGGAGGTATGGAGTTATGGATAATGATTCCCTGAAAAAACCGGGTGAAAACGACGGGAAGCGGAAACTCGAAACCGTAGCAAACAAGATACTCAACGAAACATTGATTCGGATGGGTGTTGGTGGAGGGAGAATGATGCGTTTCCGATGGGATTTTTGGAGGGAATTTCGTCACGTGGCGAAGTGGTGTCGGAATGGTCCTGTAAATCCAATTCAGCAGCGATGATTGATGTAAAAATATCCTCCTCCGGCTTGAAGACAGCGAGGTATGGATTTGAAGATGATTTTGTTACACAATGTTTGATGAAACCCGAAAGCTCATCAACTCAGTTGTTCATTGGCAGTGGCACCTTGATGAAAGATTCAAAGTTACGGAGGAATTGGATGTTTTGTTGATAGGCTGAGCGCAATAAAATTATTGAGGGCTAAATAGACAATTAATCCTATGTTTTACATAAAAGTGTGAAAATAATTTTGTAAATTTTGAAAGTGTCAAATATTTCCTCCGGTGTTCTAACATTGACTCACTTTTTTTAGATGTTTTTTTAATATTATCTCATTTTCCTTTTTGGCAAATTCTAAGCTGTTTTCATCAATTCAATTTACTTTTTACTCTTTCAATGATTCTCAAACACTAATTATATCTTCCTAAATCCTTGTGTCAAAAGCAAATGTGTCACTCTTAAAGAATCGGAGGGAGTATGAAAAATTCGACAACTAAATGGATGAAAATTGGAGTAATCAGAAGTCGTATTAAAAATATAGATAGCGAAAATTGATCAAACAAAACTGGCGTAGGCAGCCAGTTGATGATGTAGGTTGTGGTAGAGATAGAATCATACTAGGAAGAATGATGAAATAACATCGACAATCCAATCTTAGTGATATGATGATATTCTTGCTTTGCAAGATCATTTTGCTCTGGAGTGCAGGGACATGAAAGTTGAAGATGAATGCACTTGGAAGAAAAATGTGATAAATTGCGATGATTGAGGAACTTAGTTCCACCATCACTCTTGAAAATATTGATCGAGGTAGAAAACTGGTTTTTTAACTAGAGCCTCAAAATGAAGACATGCTTCTACAAAATCAGACTTACGTCGCAAAGAATATAACTAGGTGAACCGAGAAAAATCATCAACAAAAATGACATAATAAGAAAACCAGACACGAGAGATAACAGGAGAGATTCCCTAAAGATCACAATGTACTGAATCGAGTATGCCTAGTGCGCATATTATCACTAAAAGAAAGACACTTGCCTTTAACCATCTCACAGGAAGTACATAAATGAGGTTTATGCATCAAACTAACAACATATAAACAACCATTTCTAGTTAAAGATGAAATAACAGGAAAAATGAACATATCATATACGACTATGTCATAACTTAAATGATGTTTTAGCTTTATTTGAATTGACAAAAAAACTAAAGCAGTACCACCATGGTCTAAATGTAGAGACCCCTCTCACTGTGTTCTCGTCTCACAATCTCCTTTGTAACCTTGTTCAGAATAGTAAAAGAATGATCATCAAAACAGATAACAATGTTCAAATCTCGGGTTAGGTTGCTGATAGATAATAAATTCTTAATAATATTTGGAACCACCAAGACATCAGATAAAGTAAGAGAAACAAAAATCTGGGAATTGCTACTATGCAAACTATTTAAAAAGGAACCATTGCCAAAATAAAAATGACGATTACCATTATAAGGAGTGACTTTATCTAGATCCAATGACGCGGAGAATCCATGTACCAATCATGAAGAACATTATTTTGTTGAGGCTGTTGAGACTGAGATGTACCAACAGAATTAGCAATGTCGTCGTGAGATGCACGAGAAAGCTTTCATAAAAAACAGCAAGATGATTGGGACATTGGCACTGAATCGACTGATAGACACCATGGCCACAACCACCTAGAGTAGTTGAGCCGTCGCTATTAGGAGAGGGAGATCTAGCACCTCCACAACCACATGCTAGCTGTTCGGATGATTGCTTAGAGGCAGTAAAAATAGTCGATCCATTTGTTGGAGTTGCACGAGCTTTGTGAGAGAACTTAAGAGCTTCAACCTTTGACACCAAGGTAACAGCTCCGGAGGAAGTCAAATGATCATCTGAGCAGATTCAAACTCAAAGAAAGAGGAATGGAATGCATACATCGACAAAACATCAATATGATCTCATCATTTATAACAGTGTAACCGATACTGCAGAGTTCATCAAGATAATTCTTAAAGCAGGTATATTTATCCTAAACAGAGAGATCAAATTGACAAATGCTCATCAAAAAGTCACAAAGATGAAGCTGATGCACACGAGAACTATGTTGGTACTTGGTAGATAAAGCATTCCATACATGAGCTGAAGTCATGAGGTCATATACAACAGATATGGAAGCGGGAGAATGAGACAAGAACAACAAAGCTTGAATTTGCTGATCTGTATGAACCCAATCAGAATAGGCATCAAAAGTCATTAATTTTTTTGGAGGACTAAACGTCGGAGGAAGATTTGTCGAAAGATCCCTCGCCAGCAGAGTCGGAGGATGGATCTGGGCACACCTTGGATCCATTAATGAAACCGAGAAAATCAAACGATTGTAAAACAGAAGTAACCTAAGTGCATCAATTTGCATAATTGGTACCATCAAATTTGATGGTGATGCAGTTGATCAATGTAGAAAGAAGAAAAGATGCCATGGAAAAACAACAAAAAAATCCACAGCACAAGCAGGACCAATCATACAACAAACTTGTAATTGGCAGTTGACGATAGACCTCGGGACCAATGTAGTAGATGTCGGAGAAGCGATCGATGGGCAGAGCCGGCAGTGGTGGGACGCGGCCAGTGGCAATGATCGTCAGATGGGAATGGATTTTTTTTGGGAAAAGGAGAAAAGGCTAAGATTTTTCAGAGAACCCTGATTAATATACCATGATACAATGTAAATATATAGTGAGTACAAAAAGATACAAAGTACAAAACAAACATGGAACACGATATTGCAAAACAATTAGAAAATGTATTAATTTTTGAGTTAAGTGCTAAAATGACTCTAACTTTAGGCTGAAAGTGCCAATATAACCCCGCAATTTCAAAAAGTGCCAAAATAACCTTTGACTCATTTAAATTTTTAGTCAAGTGATTTATGGCCGGATTTTAAGGATAAGACAATTTAGCCCTTGAATTAAAAAAGGTCTAAGTGCTAAAATGACCCTGACTTTAGGCTGAAAGTGCCAATAGAACCCTGCAATCTCAGAAAATGCTAAAATAACTCTTGACCAAGTTGACTTTTTAGTCACCTATTTTACTGCCGGAATAAGGTGAAAAACCGTTTTGTCCTTATTTAAAAAGGAAAAAGTCACAAAATATGAAATGGCGTCCTTGACCCCCTTACTTTATTTATCATATTCTCCTATTTTCCTCTTGCATTTTCTATTCTTCCCCAGACTTTCTTCCCGCACCACCCATCTTCCTGCTGTCTCAGCCTGAAGCACAGAAATCGAGGTGTCTCCCGACCA
>JAULKK010000001.1:5073226-5084241 GCA_032355705.1 Rubia peregrina | reverse complement strand
CCTTGAGTTGGACTTTAGACGATACCCTAAGCTCGAAGCTCGTGGGCCTCGAAGTGTCGTGGCCCAGGTATCATCATTTACAGTAATGCCACGCCACTTTTCAATACTTCCCCACCATTCTCTTATCTCCCGCCACTCCTAGCTGCCACCGTAGCTATATCATTCTTCATTATCTTCGCCATTGTCTACCGATCCAAAAAGCGGACAGCTTCGGTGGATCTGAAAGCATCCTCGTCACCTCAGCAGCAGCCACAAAGATTCTCATTCTCCATCCTCCACCGCACCACCGCCTCTTTCTCCCCCGCAAACCGCCTCGGGCAAGGTGGGTTCGGGTCGATTTTCAAAGGGGTCCTTCCTTCCGGTCTGGAGGTGGCTGTGAAACTGATGGATACGCCGGGGTTGATACAGGGCAAGAAAGAGTTTCACAGTGAGCTCTCACTCGCCGCCCGTGTTGCTCACATGTGGTTTCGATACTAGGGTTCTCATCGGATGAGAGGAGCAAAGGGGCAGAGGAGGTTCATTCTTGTTTACGAGCTGATGCCAAATGGGAATCTTCAAAAAGCTTTGTTAGATAAAAAATGTTTGGATTTAATGGTATGGAGGAAGAGATTTAGGGTTATTCTAGATGTAGCCAAATGGCGGAGGTGGTGAGGCGGCGAGATTCCGGCGCGGCATGGCGGCGACGACGGCAGAGCAGCTGTGAAGATGATGAAGAAGAATGTAGGGTTTTTTGTCTTTGCATTTTTTAATTTTAATATTAGGGTTATTTTAGTCTTTTTTATTTGGTCAATGCCGGAAAACTATCTGTCATTGTCGGAATAGTGTCAAAAGGTTATATATGCACATTTGATGCAAAAGTTAGGGTTATAATAGCACTTTCATATTTTACAGGGTTGTATTGGCACTTTTGTGAAATAATAGGGTCATTTATCCTTTTGTTGCAAGGCAACTGATAGTTCATTTGCGATTGACAACTGATAAGTATATATTTTATCAATCAAACTTCTTGCAATACCTCTATTTTCCTAACTACTTCCATGGTCATGAATATCACCCAACACTTGTATCACTGAAGACCACATAATATGTAAACGAAGAAATGCCAAGTAATTTGATCCCCAATGAGTATCTCCTGATCTTGCCAAACCAATTTCTTGGTTCAACCCTTGATCGTTGGGATTTTCACTTTCTTCTAAAGGAACAACAATTCTAGCACGATTATACTCCCAAAATTAATCCATTCATTTGCAAGATGCCCCAACCAAAGTCACAATCATTGTGACATAAGAAAAAAATCAGCCTTAGAAGAAACTTCTTTAGCAACTGATACAAAAACTAATTGGATCTAATGACGTTAAAGATGAATGTACATAGCCTATGGATTTTCCTCTCATATCAAGGCTTGTAAACCGTGAAATTCACCCCTTATTTTCGAAACTCCATCATATCCTTGTCCTGTCATTTTGTCTAGGGATATCCCATGTTTCACAAAAAAAAAAAGGCACAATAGAATCTCTAAATGAAATAGAAGTAGTGCATGTCACATGTATAATAGCAATAAATCGCTTAGTAATTTCTCATTTTTCTTCAAAGATCAGGAAAAAAACTCCCATTTGCTCTTTTAAAGAAACATCTCGAGACTCATCAACCATCAAAGAAAAAACTCTATCACCAACATCAGTAATAATAGAATGTGTTACCTCTTCAGCACAAGCCCGAGCTGAATCATTTTAAATTGGTTGGGAAGTCATTTGATTTTTACTCAGAGCATTTTGCTTAAGAACTTTGGCGACATCTTCATTGTTTTGACAATACCATTCAACTAGTTCAATAAATATTACCTATATTCACCAAACTAGAAGATTCCTCATGTTCACAAAGAGATAGCCTTTGTCTCAAAAGAGATCGTGTC
This sequence comes from Rubia peregrina, assembly GCA_032355705.1. Classification (NCBI taxonomy): domain Eukaryota; kingdom Viridiplantae; phylum Streptophyta; class Magnoliopsida; order Gentianales; family Rubiaceae; genus Rubia; species Rubia peregrina. Next base: position 5,082,329 of record JAULKK010000001.1, on the reverse strand, counting down.
ACATCCAACATAGCAGTTATACAAGTTCGATAAGAAACCCCAGAGATAGCATCATGTAATTGAAATTCATTTATCAAATTATATCTTTGATCTTTGAAAGATTCAACACTCATTCTTGCATCACTATGACAACTATTACCATCCCCAACATGAAGTGATAATGTTTCTTTCACCTATTTCCAATTAGTAAATCCGTCCCTCAAGAAATCCTTTTGAGCAACCACCTCCCTTATTATGTGATGGCGGAAAAAATAACACCAATAACAGAATGTGGCATCTTTGACACACTATATTCTAGCCATGGAAAGTCTCTATACCAACTAGCTTGAAAGCTCCTTTCTTGAATTCCAAATTTTATTTTTGGATAGATATGAAAAATTGGTTGATAAGGCCCTTAACAATATACTCTCTTCGAATTTAATCTCGAATATCATTATCAAACTTCTCAACTGGCTTCCTAAAACCTGGATCATAAATGATATCATCCGCATTAAATTGTACACTTGAGAGATTTTCCAATATTTCATCAGTAGGTGTACTAGAAGACTCTCTACTACAATTTCTTTTTGTAGGTTGATAAAATCTCTTCATATCCTACATACATAAAAAAAGAGTAAATTATCATTTGTGAATTTTGAAACTCATAAAAACATAATCCAAATTTTAAAATTTGTGTTGATAAGAACTAATTTATGTGCAGTTGAATTTATATATGTAAATAAGAAGTAATTTTTGTATAACACAACTTATAACTCTCTAATTAATTTTTCTACTTCAATATTTTTATCATACGAACTAATTTATGTTTAACATATCATGTATAATGAATATATAATAAAGAGCATAATGATATATATATATATATATTATGTAGTCAAATAAATAAATAAATAGTGCTTATTTTAAATAAATAAGAATGTAACTAACCCTTGATTTGCTTCCAAAGATTGAATTTCTCCTCCTAAATTCGGCATATGCACGAATGTTGAGTAGAAATAGGAGATTATTGAGCTTAAAAATTTAAGTCTTTCTTTTCCATACAAATAGGGGAAAATAAAAGGATTAAATTTTAAATTTTTGGAAGGGAAGATCTTTTTATTTTTTGAAAGGGGGAAGGGAGATCGGCCGTATGTGTGTGAATGTGGATTGTGATGAGAGAAAATATGTAAGTTAGAAAATGAGAGGATAGAAAATATAGAGAACCAATAGATTGATTACATGTGGCATGTGATAATCCACTTAAGTGATTTTTTTTCAAAATTTCCTGAGGGGCTGAACCATAACTTCTTCTTTTTTTGAAAAACTTAGTTGTTGCAAAATTCCCGGCGGCTCTCTATCCCTCCGCCTTTGCTTCTTCCTCATTTTTTCGTTCCTATTTCAGTGCTTCCGTCGGGACTAAATAACACCACCCCAAAGTGATATATGTCAGCAACTTCTTTCTATTGTGTCTCCGCCAAATCAAACTGGGTGTGATTCAGATCCACCAAAATGCTATATCGTTGCTGGTAGGGGTGACAAAATAGACCTGTTATCTAATTTTGAACCTATATGAGTATGAGTATGGGTAAAATGAGTAATGATTAAATGGGTAATGAGTCAAATGAGTAGTTGAAAAATATATGTTGAACAGGTTGGGTTTGTAGGTTAACCGTGGGTTTACCCATATGGGTTAAAACCCGTGGATTTATGCATATGGGTTAAAACTGTGGATTTATCAATATGGGTTGATACATAAATAAATATGAGTATATATGGGTTGAAACCCGTGGGTTTACCCATTTTTGACCCGTGAGTTGAATGACTTTCAACCCGCAGGTTGAACGGGTTTCAACTCGACCCGTTTTGACCCGACCCATATTTTACCCATAATAAAATGGGTCATACCCATATTTTTTAATTACTCATTTTACCCAACCCGTATTTGACCCGTTCGCCCATTTGACACCCCTAAATGATTAGAATCTCTAAAAGTTCCATTTGTCTTGAGCAAAATATGTTACGAAAAAAGGTTTAAAAAATCCTAGGAAAAGAAAGAAAGAAAATGAAGGGCCCCACACTCATGGAAACTGACCAACTAGGCAACTACTATATAAACAACTCCCTACCCATTCATCCAAAATCATCCACAACCTCAAAGCAACAACAAACCAGCACCAAAACGCACCAAGTTGTGCGGCTATTTGTTTCTTGAATCAAAGGTCAGTCCCACTCTCTCTGAATTCTTTCCCCTTCATACTGATTTACGATAGAAACTCGTGACTCGGAATTTTACGAGTTTTAACCTACCTTTTCAGGTTGTGATCATCACATAAACAAAGAGAAGATGAACAGGGAAGGAGACTGGATGTGCGCCGCCTGCCAGTACACCAACTTCAAGAGGCGAGACGCCTGCCAGAAATGCGGCTGCCCCAAGTTTGCTGCAGCCGCTGACATAGCCTCGTACCGGATAAACCGAACTGACGGCACCTTGCCGGGGGATTGGTACTGCACCGACATGAACTGCGGCGCTCACAACTACGCTAGCAGAACCAGCTGCTTCAGATGTGGCGCATTGAAGGCCGACTATGGTGGATACAACACCGGCATGATGGTGGCCTCCGGCTACCTCTACGACCCTTCCTCCACAGTTCCCGGCTGGAAAACCGGAGACTGGATTTGCCCAAGGTAAATAGATACTGAAACACGACTCTTCTTCATGTATAACGTTGTTTTTAAACAACCATAGAAAATCAAATTTAATAGTGAGAAAGGCTATTATTACAATTCGATTTCGGATTGTACGTAACAGATATGGGTGCGGGGAGCATAACTACGCCAGCAGGGTGGAATGCCACAAGTGCAAATCGCTTCGGGATTATTGAGGAATGTCACTAAACGAAGAATGAAGCATGGGATAGAATGACTTAATTAAGCTATGCATTATCCTACCGAATCATTTCGTATAAGTCTTTGTTTTATTTCTTGTTTAGTGAAATAAATATATGTAGGCTTTGACCCATTTTCTGCGCCATGCTTCCGATATTTAAATCAAGGTTTCTAACTCAATATTAAACTAATCAATTGCAAATGTACTTAACCACAAGAAGAAGTTAATCAGCGGTATTGTCTGCATCAACCAACTGCCATTCTCAGCCGGCAGTACTAGTGAAAACATGGATCATTAAAGGCAATTCTTTTGGGCCAGTAACTTCTGTGATCCTCTAAAACCCCCCCTTTAATGACCTCTTTCCACTAGTGCGGCCCCATGGACCGTCATTATATAAACAAACTAGCCGCTCTAGTGGTCGGTGATTTTTAATCTTGCAGCTAATTTTTTTTGGCGCTGAACTAGCATAATTGGTGTTGGGAGTGGAAGTGGGGTACTACGAACGAGCGACATTATCTTTTGATACAGGATCAGGTTTAAGATTCAGGAATCATGCATAACAATGAGTTGAGGCCCAAAGAGGATGGGGGCAGTATTTGATTCCTTTCATTAAGCGTCTCGATAGTCTGAAAGAGATGTAGAAATAATTTGATAGGTGTAGATAAGAACTAGATGCTCCCGATCTCCGCTTTTTTAAACAGGTATTCTAATTCGAGTCAATTTCAACTTTCCATCCATTTCTTTATATGGCACCTCAGCTTGCCCTTCTCACTGGGTACCCACATATGTATGGCTCGCCCTCAAGCGATATTTCACCAGTCTTAAACTAAGGGCGGAGACTAAGCCCAAAATGATCACAATGCTTTATTTGCTGGTGCTAATTATTTCTATATGAAGAAATTAAAATTTGGTTCCATCCTAATTCGTATCCGGCCAGTGGTGGAACTAGACCAAAACTTGAGTAGGGGCGGATCTTGAGCGGGGCGGAATTTAACACTTTCAACATAATTTTACCGGAGCAGATGAAAAATACATGTATATCTACCCCCTTCATTCATCGGAGGTTGGGGGCGGCCGCACCGGCTCACCCCTAATTCCGCCACCGTATCCAACTGTTAGACTAAGTCATATAGAAGAATAGTATTAGAGTTCAGTTTGTTCTCTAACTCTTCCATGTAATCATCTATATAATTTCATCTCTCAATAATATCAATCACTACGGGAAATCACTCTTTCATGGTATCAGAGCAAATCTGATCCTTAGGCCTAAACTTTTTTTCCTCCCCTCTCTTTCTTTCTTTTCTCTTTTTTTTTCTTTCATCACAACCCAGCCTTCCCATTGATCTCTTTCCGGTCAAATTCCGGTCGATTTCCGTCCAAAAATACGGTCAGTTTCCGGCATAGCGGGTTTTCTTCTCCAGTGAATTTTTCATATTTGGTTCCAGCGGGTCTTCTACGACACATCAGAGGTTCTCTCCGATTCCAGCGGCAAGCTCTTCGCCAACGTCCCTTCCACGGCGTCATATATTCGGCAAGTCATCTCAGTCCGGTGCCATCTCTAGTTCTTCCCGGCATCAACCATCATCCCGGTACCATCTCCAGTTCTTCCCGGCATCAACCGTCATCAACCGTCATCTCGGTGTCCGACTTTGCTTCCCAGGTCTGACTTCAATTGGTTTATGGCGACGTTTGATCAGAAAACCCTCACCTGCACGCGATCTACCATCATGAGCGTGACTCTAATCAGCGAGTGAATCAACTCGCATGTGACTACACTTGCGCGTGTCTGCACGCGCTCGACCATTGATGGCTTTCTTTGTCCATTTCAAGGACTATTTTTCTCATTATTATTATTTTTTTCTGTGCTGCATGCCCAGCTCATTTTTGCCTTCCAATATGGTGCATTTTCGTGGTGTATCATAAATTCAGCTCTGTGATTCCAAATGGATTGTAGATTCTGGCGCCACAAAACATATGGCATCGTCCCCTGCTGCTGTTGATCATGTAGCACCTTATCATGGTTCTTCCAGGGTATCTGTTGGTAATGGTTCTCAACTCCCTATTACTCATGTTGGTCATTCTTGAATTTCTAAATCCATATCTCTGTATGATGTGCTCATTGTGTCTGCCATCACTAAAAATTTGCTTTCGATTAGCAAATTATGTTGTTGTCTGCTTCGGTGATCGCTCATTTACTAATCAACATAAAATTACTAGTGAAACCTTGGGTCACGGTCACAGTGAAAATGGGCTTTATGTATTAGACTATGGTGCATCTGCTTTGTTGTCTACCGTGGAATCCAATAAGTCGCGTGCGTCCTTTGAAATGTGGCATGCTAGACTTGGTCATGTACTGCATTCCATTATTTTTGGTTTGCAAGTTTCTGGATCCTTAGCTGTCTCATCGGTTTTGCATAAACCCACCCTTTGTGAAGCCCGTGAAAAGGCTAAAGGGAAACGTTTATCTTTTTATACAAATGATAAACGTGCTGCTAGGGTACTTGATCTAGTTCACTGTGACTTATGGGGGCCCTCTCCTATTTTATCTGCTGATGGTTTCTCCTACTATGCTATTTTCCTTGATGATCATTCTCGACTCTCGTGGTTTTATCCATTGCGCCAAAAATATGATTTTTGGGATGTTTATAGCCATTTTGATGCTTTTGTGGAGAACCAGTTCTCTTCCACCATTAAGGTGTTTCAGAGTGATGGGGGGACTAAGTTCGTAAATGGTCGCCTACGCTCTCACTTTCAGACAAAGGGTATTCACCATCATATTTCTTGATCGTATACTCCTGAGCAGAACGGTTGGGCTGAGCGCAAGCGTCGCCACATTGCTGAGATGGGCCTATCTATGTTATACCACTCTCATGTCCCTCTTTCTCACTGGCCCCACGTATTTGCTGCAGCTGCTTATATTATAGTCTACCCACTCATGTCCTTGGCGGACGATCACCATATGAAGTTATCAATGGTCAGGTTCCTATATACACAAACTTCCATGCATTTGGTTGTCGGGTGTACTCTTATCTTAGTCCTTGTGCAGCTCCCAAACTTGCTCCTCGCAGTTTGCATTATATCTTTCTTTGGTATGACTCTCAATACAAGAGATATTGATATTTGGACCTTGCGTCTGGAAAGATATATGTCACAAGACCTGCTCGGTTTGACAACACTTTCTTCCATTATGCCAATGGTTCTATTTCAGTACCTCCATCCTCTCTGGATGTCTCTAATTTTTTTTAATCTCACTTATACAGCAGCTGATATCCTTACTTCTTCCACTATTGCGTCTTCTCCTGTTCGGCTTATCACTTCGGTTGCCAGCCATCCTGGCTCATCGATGCTATCATCCTCACCGACTACGGCACCATGTTCTAACTTCTCTGCCGATTCAGACCATCCAGTGGCTGTTACGATATATCATACTTTGCCTGTCTCGCCATCGACCAGCTCACCTGGTTCTCCGACCAGCCCACCTGGACCATTTTTCCAGTCGCAACTGCTCCTCCGATCTCTCCACCTCGGTCTCGCACTCATCGGATGGCTACTAGGTTGGCTGATGGTGCTATTCAGCGATGGGATTATTCAGTCATTATCACTCATGGTCTTACTGCTGCTCTACTTTCTCAGTCTGAGCCTAGGGATTATCGCACTGCTCTTCAGGATCCGTCTTGGGTTTCTACTATGGATGACAAAATGATGGCTCTTAATGGCCAACACACTTGGGACTTGGTGCCTCGACCTTCGGGTGCTAACATTGTTGGCTCCAAATGGGTATATAGGCTCAAGTATCGACCAGATTGCACTATTGATCATCACAAAGTCAGACTTGTGCCACATGGTTTCTCACAGATTCCAGGTTTTGACTTTGACCACACTTTCATTCATGTGGTCAAAGCCTCCATTGTTCAGATGGTTCTCGCCATTGTCACGATGTGTTCCTGGCCACTTCATCAGCTGGATGTCAAGAACGCTTCTCTTAATGGTGTTCTCAATGTTTCGGTCTACATGAACCAACCCTTTGGATATCGGGACCTTGTTCATCCGGATTATGTCTGTCGCTTGCAAAAGGCCATTTATGTTCGTAATAGGCTCCTCGGGTATGGTTCCAGTGTTTCAGCACTTATTTGATTCGGCTTGATTTTTAGTACAGCTCAGCTGGCACTTCTTTATTTGTTCTTTTGAGAGGGTCTCTGTTACTGTATCCCTTGTATATGTGGAGGACATCATTCTTGTAGAAAACAACTCCACTCTTTTTTGCCAGTTCATTGGTCGGACACATCGAGAGTTTACGATCAAGGATCTCGGTGCTCTTCATTACTTTCTTGGTCTTGAACTTTCACCTAATTCATCAGGTTTACTTATTGGTCAAGCAAAGCATGTTTTGGACATCCTGACTCGAGCTAGTATGTCTGACGCTGCACCAGTTTCCACGTCCTTTGTTCATGGATCTTTGTTGCACAATTTGACCAGTCCACCATTCAGGAATCCGACCCTGTATCGTTCTCTTGTTAGAGCTCTTCAGTATCTCACCATCACTCGCCCAAACTTGGCCTTTTCGGTCAACACGGTCAGCCAGTATCTTCAGGACCCCAGAGATGATCATTTTGCTGCAGTTACATGGATTTGAAGTATGTTCGTGGTACCCTCCATTTCAGTCTTACCTTTCATACTGTAAGTTCTCCTGAGGTAATGGGGTATTCTGATGCTCATTGGGCCCACTGTCTGGAGACTCATTAGTCTACCTATGGATATGCTATTTTCTTGGTGGCAATTTGGCTTTCTGGAGTGTCAATAAGCAGCCCACTGTTTCTCATTCCAGTACAGAGTCTGAGTATGGGATTCTAGCCAACACTTCTTCAAAGGTTGTTTGGCTCACTCATTTTCTTCGAGATCTTCGGGTTCCTTTGGCTGGTCATCTGCTGCTATTATGTGACAACAGTAGCGCCATCTTCTTAGCTCAGAATCTAGTTGCTCACAAGCGGGCGAAGCACATCGACATCGATTATCACTTTTTTTAGAGTTGGTTGCTTTTTGAAAGTTGCGTGTTGCACTTGTTCTTACTGTTCTTCAGATTGCGGACATCTTCACCAAAGGGCTCTCTCGTTCACTGTTTGAGCTTTTTCGTTCCAAGTTGTGCATCAGCGAGCATCTAACCCTTCACTTGAGGGGAGTGTTAGAATAAGTCAATATGATGATTAGAATTTTAGAATAAGTCAATATGATGATTAGATTAAATTTGATTATGGATTAGTTTCATGACTAAATTAGAGCTCTACTAGACCTAGTCTACCTTTTATACTCTATTTATTCTATTCAGTAATATCATAATCATCATGGGAAATCATTTTCTCACCTATAGAAACCTCAGCCCGAATTGGAGAACTCCCATCAGGAATGGAGTGCATTGCCCAATACGGGTGAATTTTCTAGGGTCTCATAGCAACGAGAGTCTTGCTCTCCATCACCAACATTATTCACACAAGCAAAAGTTGTACCTTTCTTCTCCATTTTGTCTCTGGAAAAAGGCAGGTATTCAAAAAAAAATCCTCTGGTTCTCATAACCAGTCTAGCTCTCATTATTCCTATGATAGGAACGTTTACCTTGACCTCCCCCTTTCCTATCTCCTTATGTAAGATATGAATGTGAATGGACGATGCAGTGGCGCATGAGATCGACGTAAGTGTTGGATATTTTCAATGATTGAAAAGATGTGTCTATGAATCATGAAGCGGTGTGAACATTGTTCATCACCAATAGATATGTCTTCAAGTTCTTGAAGGGTATATGTCATGAAGAGATGTATTATTTCATCTCAAGCCATTAGTCTATAAATACATAAGTTGTCTTCACTTTAAAATATACAACAATAGAATACAAGAAAACATGAGAACAGAGAGAAGTACTCAAATATGATAATAAACCTCACAAAGAGAAAAACAATGATAATGCATCATTCTTAGAGAATTCTTGCTCTTCGATCATTTGTTCATTCGGGGTTAGAGAAGTAAGTGCACACTTCTGTCAACCATGCTTCATTTTATCCTAGAGGATATTTTTCTGAATCATATGCACACAAAATGGAACAAATAAAGCTTTAAGGAAAGTGTCTCGTACACGACTTGAAGGTTGTCTTTATTACATTCTTTTGTGGAGTTATATGTTTTGTAAGTTCATGGAGGAATTCTTCTACATAATTTCCTCTCAAGTTTGATGTCGTGGAGTAAAACCAA
>JAULKK010000001.1:4859303-4869769 GCA_032355705.1 Rubia peregrina | reverse complement strand
TGCATTTTTGCAATGAACAATTAAAAAAAAAATTAAAGGTAGAGGACGCATTATGGAAATGCGTCCTCTCATTTTTTTACTCTTTTTTTTAATTTCGAATAACACAAAATGCATTTTTGACATGCAAAAAAATTTAAAAAAGGAAAAGGGTAGAGGACGCATTTCCGAAATGCGTCCTCCCTGTTTGCATCCAACACCAGCTACTGTAGAGCCAATCTTGGAATTTTCTCTTTAATCCTAGAGTTTTTTAGTGAGAAACCATACATTCCTTGACTACTTACAAGCTGATTCCAATTGCTACTTATGAGGTCAATAGTTATGGTCTATTGTACCACATAGATTGGATCCCGAAAGGTTTAGGGTACTGTTTACTTTGGCTTTGGACTCTCAACAGTAATGGGTTGTGGTGTGAATGTCCTCTCCCTATGACTTGTATAGATGAGTTATTAAACTTATCAAACCAAGTCTGGTTAGCAAGAGTTCTATATAACCTCTCTAGAACGATGTCCTGGTTTCTTCTGCCATTTGTCCATGTGAACAAATTTCAAGCAGTGTTGATCTGAGTCAAGTTGTTACTTGTGAGGAAACTGTCAAACTCATTGATTGAGTTTAAGTTAGGGGTGCACCTACCTTTATACTCAGTAATACTCCTAATAGCATTGAAATCTCCAGTTATAATAATTGGGAGATCTAAATTATCTATCCTTGTGTGTATTTATGAGTACATTAGAAGTCTCTCATGTCTATTGTGAGGACCATACACAGAAATTATAAGGGTGTGTTCCTTGCTTACATTCCTTGGCTTGATGGCCTATTTTGGAGCATTTCAGGCAGTAGCTAGGATAATCTTCATATGCAATAGAGTACCATTTAATTTCCAACTTAGAGCCTAGCCTTATCCTATTCGGGAAGGGATTAGTGGGGGTCAACGGATGGTTGAAGGCCTAGTTAAGTTCTGTGTTGGGGGATCAGAGAATATGAGGGTTCCTAGTCTATTTACAATATGGGGGTTCAATTCTGGGTGCAGAAAATAAGCAGGAGGGAATTCAACTGCTACCCATATTGGCACGATTGGTGGCTATTCGTTGACGTCGAAGTCCTTCGTCCATTTCAACACCTTCATAAGATGGCCACCAAGGTTCCAATTTCTCTTGATCCAGCGTCTTTCTGTTTCCTCGTCTAGCTCGAATTTGATAAAGATGCGGATCTGGTCCAATGCAGTGATTTTCGGGTCGCCCTTGAATCCATTCTTTTTCAATTGATTTCGTATGAATTCTAGAGTTAGTCTTCCTCGAGCAAACTTACCAATCAAGTGTTTCTTGAATGGTTCGGACAATAAATATGTCTCGCCTTCTTCGAACAGCATAGTTATTTCACCTTTGAACTCCGTAACTGGGTTGAGGTTGAGATTAGGTTTTGGATTTTAGGGGAATTTCATAGGTTGATGTCCAAGCATCGCCGTGTATGTGGGCAGGCTCACGCCTAGAGGCGGAGCCACCATGATTATATGATGATAGGGCGTGGATGATGGGGAGATGTGGTGGTTGGTGGTGTTGTAATGGCGGATGCAGGGTTGAAATGTAGCCGTTATCGGTGATAGTTACCGTAAAGGGAGAATCGTCTTTTTTTTAGAGAGAGAACGAGCCCGTCGGTCGTTGACTGTCGGCATGTTGGTGGACTCCGATATACCATCCTTCAATCCCATGGTGTGTCAAAATTAACTCACGCGGAATTTTTATAATCAACGACAACATTATTAAATGTTATTAACTATAGTTAAAAGTCTATATTTATGGCTATTTAAAACTGAATTACCTTTGAACATTTGTAATATCCATTCAAAACTCTTTCTAAACCTTTTATTTTCTTCAATTTTAACGCAAAACGACCTTTTATTAAACTCATTATTAATCTGTTTCTATACTATTTTTTCACTTTACCGTACAAATAGGGCATGCCATGTTCACTTTTACACAAATGTCATCACGGACGGTTGATCACTTGCAAGGTTTAAGAGATAAATTGCGATCGTTATTGTAAAAATAAACCAGAGAAAAGTGTGTTTATAACCCTACGTAATTGACACAGGTGTCAGTAGTATTTGAAATTGTCAATATTACCCTAAATAATTTGTGAAAGTGCGAAACTAACCATTCGGACTAATTTAGGCCAGAATTCCATGACATCACTCTTTTACCCCTCTAGGACAAAATAATGATTGTAATGCCTCTAAACCCTAACCTTCTTCTTCTTGTCCCTTCTTTTTCATCGTCGTCTTCTTCTGTGGTGAATCAAGCGGCGATGGTGGTGTGGCAGTGGTAGGGCTGGTGTGGTGGTGTGGTGGAGCTGTGGGTGATCATAATCGAGCTGTGGGGCCAGACAAGTGGCGATGGGGCGAGAATCGGGTCGTGGCGGCGGGACAAGGGTTGTGGGGGGTGTGGGAGCAATCGTGTTGTGGCGGCATTATGGCAGGGCGGTGGTGCTAGGGTTTCACATAGCGATTGGGGTTGGGCTGGAAATGGTTGGTGGTGGAGATGGTTGGCAGTGGCAGTCACAGGCGGTTTTCAAACTGGAGACCGGTGTTAAAAAACTGAGCGGTTTTCCCACATTGGAATCCCACATATGCAATAAATAAGGAATTTGGGGTATATGTGCACTTTCAAATAATCGAGGGCTATATGTGCACTAAACAAGGAATTTGAGGCATCAATACACTTTACTCTAAGTACATGGAGTATTAAAATTGAAAAATACATTATCTAAGTTAAAAAATCTCATAATTGATTCACAACATATGAAAATGCCGCCTTTTACAAAAAATACTACTTCCCTTTCCTATTTCAACCTGCAATTTAAATGTTCATTTAGTCCAAACTTTCTAACTTTAACCCTAAAATTGAATTGATATATAACTATTAATACATTCTTGGATCCGTTATTACATGTATTTTCAAAACATCAAATTTTCAAAAATATTTTTAATTATCCTTAATGAATGATATTATGAATCAAATATTTTTTAAGTTAACTGTCAAAAGTCAAAATTTGAAATGGAACGGAGGGAGTATGTATCCAGAAAGGAACGTGTTTGATTGATTGAAATGTACCAACACTACAATAGAAATATCTATTCCAATCTAACGAACGAGAACGTGAGGTGTCGTTCAAAAGAACTCGACAATTTTTATTGAAGAAGCTGGATGAATTGATTTGTAAATACCTGAAATAGTATATATAATTAAGAAAATGTGGGAACATTATACATAGGCTTAGTGATGATGACGATGATGATGATGAATCACGATCATCTCACTCGTCTTCATCAATACCAAAAGCCGTAGACGGAGTGTTGAAGTTGAGAAGTTCTCCAATCATTTGAAGCGCATTTCTCTGCTCTTCATTCAATATCTCCCCGTCTTCATCTCCGCCGCCGCCATCTCCGACCGGATCGACAACATGCGACGAAGACGACGGTCCGACAATGTTGGTGTTCTGACCATGATCATGAAGCTGAACTTGCATGACCCAGCCGGAGTTCGACGAGGGCCCGGCCCGCTTCTGCCAGATTCCGATGTGGGAGTTCTCGATGTCTAGCCTCAAGCATGTTAGAGATGGAGACGGCGCTTTGCTGCATTTCCGGAGCTTCGCGTTGAGAACCTCCGACAGCTCCCTCGGCGGTGACGTCATCGGCTTCGACCACGGCTCGGCTAATTGGCTGTCGTGATCGCCGGCTGCGGGAGACACCGGAAAATTGGTTTTCGCATTTCGGCCGCTCATTAGTACGGCCGCCTGATCATAAGCCCTCGCAGCTTCCTCCGCCGTGTCGAACGTCCCTAGCCAAACCCTCCTTTTCCTGTATGTATAAAAATTATGAATGCAATTATAAATTTAAAAACATATAAAATGTTGTTTAAGGTTGTGTGGCTTACAGTAAAGGGTGGCGGATTTCGGAGACCCAGGATCCCCAGTGGCGTTGCCTGACACCTCTGAACTTCTTAGGTTGTACCATGTTTATCGGTTGGGGTTGGGGTTGGGGATATGTCTAAAAGGGATGTTGCAGAGGATGTATTTATATGTATGATCTACCTAGTTTGGAGGCTGGTAGAAATTCCCCTAGGAATCAGGAAGATGGGATAATTTTGTCAGGATAACTGAAGTTAAAAGAGTAGTGTAGAGTACGGCTTTACGATTATGGATACTCCCTCAATCAACAAATATTGGTATTCTAATAAAGATGATTTTTTTTATTTGACATTTTTCTTTTTTTAGCAAATCCTTCCTTATTTTTATTCAGCCAAATTACTTTTTATCTTCTCAATTCAACATTTTGTGGACCAATCAACCTTTTGGATTTTCAAAACGCCAGTTATGCAAATAGAACTATGAAAAACAATATGGATAAATTCCATAGCTTCAACCAATAATCATCAACATTCATGTGGAAACATCAAATAGACAGTCATAAAGAACCAAGTTACAAAAACATTTACCTCATGTTGGAACATTAGTCCAACTGGCTGCCAGAAATTTGAGAATAAAAACATTCTGCTAAACATTTCAAACCAGAATTCCAAAAATGCCCATAGCTTCCAACTGGGCCCCAAAATAATATCAAGAAAATCCAAATCTCCAAAATGCATCCCCTTGGGACCATAATACATGCCAAAGTATCAAAAACAACATAATATCATAAAAATTCATAAATTTCAAGAGAAAAAAATTAAATTTTAGTTAGCAATCATCATTCTGCAACCTCTGCTTCCATCTGGGTAAGCTCAGTTTCAAGAGCAGCAAGATGTAATTTCAAAGCTTCAATTTTGGCTTGAACCATCAATTTCTTGGCCTCATTTGCCTTCTTCACAACTTCACTCAAGGAGCTACTAGTTTCAGAGATCTTCCAAGGCAGATCATTAATCGTTCTTATTGAAAACATCTCTTGCTGATGGAGCTCTTCTAGACCTCTGTCCTTATTGCTTCTTCACTCTTTTCTTTTTCTTTTCAGATTGACTTAACCCTTCTGCAGCCCCAAGCACTTTCTTCTTAAATCTCCTTGTTGTAACATACTCATCCAGCATTTCAACACTGGAATAAGCAAGTTTTTTCTTGGACATGTTCCTATATTGGAACATCCTCCACCTCAATGACTTCAATCTCCTCATTCTCTTGCTGATACCATCCAGGTCAGGCTCAACTGTCTCAGCCTCATCTTTAACACCAATAATCTAATTGGATGTTTGAACATCATCAGTAGCCACCTCTTCAAACATCCTCTCATCTCCCATGTCTCCATATTGGGGATCTCAGCATCCATCTCTTCAGGATTTTCAACAACTTGATTCTCTAATCCTTATTCATGAGCATCTTCTTCCTTTGTTTCTTCCTGTGAACTCAGAACTTCCATATTCTCAGTTTCCTCGGCATTTCACTTTCAGTTGGTGTTGGAATATGACCAAGTCCACCCCCAAATCATAGTCTTGTTCATTTACTGATGTTTGAACATCAGTGGCAAGAACGTCATATGGTTCATCCCGGACCTCCATATTAGCAGCATCTTCATCATCATCAATCAAAATAACTGGTGGTTATCCATTCCTCATACCTTCCTATTCTCAGCAATTATAGGGTTATAAATCTACACATCCTAGTAGCTTGTAGAACTTAGCACACCTAGTTCCTCCGACCACTCATTAATTCTCCGTAGCCTTAACTTTCTCGGACCAAAAGCCCTAGAATAAACACACATGACCTTCTTGCCTTCGTGTTCTATGCAAGCTAACTCAGATGATCTAGAATTCCACTCCTCTATGTACTGAACATCCCCCATAATTCCCTTTAATAGGTGACTTAGGTCATAGCCATTTATCTTACCCGACAAGGCCTTATACCCCCCATTAGGTCCACCGTTTTACCATGCTTCATATAATACTTCATTCAATCATCTAGAGACTTGAAAGTTTGACCATTAAATGTAAAATATATTTCCCTGAATACCTTGATTTTGACAGGTAAAGCAGGATCTTGTACCGGCTGAACTGGTAGTGACCGAACAACCTCAACCCCTGGTTCTTGAACACCATCCCAAGGCTCAAGCATGTTTCTCTCTATCAGGTTCAGCCTCTTCTCACATTTTTCAAATATCTTTTTGAACGCATAAAACTCTTCCATGTCGATTTTGGTGGATATGAGGTGTGGTAATGTTGCAAGCAATATTTTGAGACTCCTAACCATTTTCTACCTCTCCGAAGTAGGCTTTTAGCACGAAAAATCCGAGCACAATATCACAAAGCCACGGAAATAGGAAGAAAAAAAGGAAAAGTGGGGAGAAGTTTGAAGGTGAAACTTTCGGAAAAAAAATTACTTTCATTTCCTCAATAACTGTACCAGCTTTTTCTCTTTCCAAAACCATAATTACCTTCAGCTATCGGACTCAATCAAGTCATTCTCTCTCCACTGATTCAACTTCCCATATTCCAACATGCAGTAACCCCTTCATATTTGTTCTTTTCTTTTTCTAATTTTTATTTTGTGTTTTTCTATTTTTCTACACACAAAAAATAATCAAAAAATCTAAAGCTAAATAAAAGCTTGTAAATAAAATACCTCAAATATGGCACACACCTAAGTGTTTCATGAGAAGCTCAAATGTGGCTGAATCCAAAGGTTTTGTAAAAATATCAGCAAATTGCTATGATGTTGGAACATTGGCCACCATGACTTCTTTCCTTTCCACAAGATCTCGAATAAAATGGTGTCGTACATCAATGTGCTTAGTTCGCGAATGCTAAATAGGATTCTTCAAAATATCAAAAGCACTTTTGCTGTCTCATAGAATCTTTAGAGACCCTTGATGAATTCCATCGTCTTTCAACATTTGTTTCGTACATAATAATTATACACAACAACTTCTAGCAACAAGACATTCAGCTTCAGCAGTTGACAAAGAAATAGAATTTTATTTCTTGTTGTACCAAGAAACCAAATCTGTGCCAATAGAGAAACAACCACCAGTAGTGCCTTTGCGATCATATGCATCACCAGCCTAATCTGATTCACTATAGCCAATAAGAATTGAGTCTTTATTCTTAGAATACTAGATACTATACTCAGAAGTCACACTCACATATCGAATAATTCTTTTGACTGCGGTTAGATGTGATTCCTTTGGATTAGCTTTAAATTTCGCACATACCTCTACACTAAAACATACGTCTGGTTGACTGGCTGTGGGGAACAGTAAGTTCCCAATCATACTTCTGTAAATTTTCTGATCAAATGCAACACATTTATCATCCTTCCCCAATATTTCTGTGGTTCCCATTAGAGTCCTAACTGGTCGAGAGTTGGTTAGACCGAACCTTTTCACCAAATTCATGGCATATTTACTTTGATTGATGAATAACCCTTTTTTCTTGATTCACTTGAAGTCCTAGGAAATAAGTGAGTTCACTAACCATACTCATCTCGAATTCATATTGCATTAGGGTGGCAAAATCATGAACCATGGACTGTAAGGTAGAGCCAAAAATAGTATCATCAACAAAGATTTGAGCAATCAATATTAATGATAATCTATCCAGCACAAATAAAGTGTGATTTACTCCCCCCTAAACGATAACCTTTCTTAATGATAAAGGTAGTCAGCCGCTCATACCATGCTCTAGGTGCCTGCTCTAAACCATAGAGTTCCTTTTTAAGTCTGTATACATAATGTGGATGGTGAGGATCTTCAAAACCTTTAGGTTGCTCGACATATACTTCTTCATTCACCACTCCATTCAGAAAGACGTTTTTTGCATCCATCTAATACAAAGTAAAATCCATAGTGCAAGAAATAGCAAGTAAGATCCGAATAGATCCTAACATTGCAACTGGTGCAAAAGTTTCATCAAAATTAACTCATTCCACTTGAGTGTATCCTTGAGCCACCGGTCTTGCTTTTATTTTTAAAATTTTGAACATCGGCATCAGATTGTTTCTTAAAGATCCACTTGGTGCCAATAACATTGATACCTATCAAACAAGGAGTTAGATACCATACATCATTCCGTTCAAACTGCCCAAGTTCCTCTTGCATATCTACAATCCAATACTCATCCAGAAGGGCTTCTTTTAATTCTTTGATTCAGTGAGGGAGATAAAGCACTGTAATCCTGCAAGTTCCCTATAGTTTACTCGTGGTAGTGAACGAGTTCTCTTGGTACTAATTTTAGGTTTGACATGTGTTGGAACATGAGTACTGGGAATGGATGTTCCAACATCGAAATCTTCAGGGTCAGTAGGATTCTGTGAATCTACTGGTGTTTCAACATCGACTTGCTAATCAGGTGAAGTGACCTATGTTGGAATAAGAACTGGGGATGGGTCATCTTCTCTTTCTCTTCATACTTTTTCCCATCTGAATCATAAACGATCACATTAATAGACTCCATAAAGGTATTTTTACGGAGATTGTACACTCTATAAAAATAGTTATTCATTGAGTAACCCGGAAAATTCCTTCATCAATGCGGTTGTTAAACTTTGTTAAATGTTCTCTATCTCTGAGAATGTAACACTTACTATTGAAGACATGAAAATACTAAACATTTGGTATTCTTCCTTTCCAGATCTCGTATGATGTCTTGTTAGTAAATGGACGAAGGTACACTCTGTTTATTATGTAATACACTGTGTTGATTGCTTCTACCCACTATTTCTTATGAACATTTTTCTCTGCCAACATAACTCGAGACATCTCATGCAGGGTCCTATTTTTCCTCTCAACAATGTCGTTCTGTTGAGGTGTGATAGGTGCTGAAAACTCATGTTGAATGCCGGGTTCATCACAAAATTCACTAAACTAAGAATTTTCAAATTCTCTTCCATGATCACTGCAAATTCTCATAATCTTCCAGTCGGACTTCCTTTTTATATTTGTAGTTTGATCACCAGAATTCTAAATACATCCACGTTATCAGATTTTTCTTTGAGAAATGTCACCCAAGTGAATCTGGAAAAGTCATCAACACATAAAAATATATACTTCTTGTCAGTCACACTAGGTGTGTTGACATGACCCATTAAATCCATGTGTAATAATTCAAGATTTCTCGATTTGGTAATATACTGGACAAATGTATGTGGTGATCGAATATGTTTACCTTGTTGGTATGGTCCACATAGTATTCCATTTTTTTTATTAGTGAGAGTAGGCATACCTCGAACTGCTTTAGAATTTGTAATCTTCACCAATGTTTTCTAGTTGATATGGTCGAGCTTCCTGTGCCACATGGTTCCTTCGTCTAGTTTAGAACTGAGGCATACACTTCTTGTTCCAACAAGTAGCAGTTGTCTGAAGATCAAGTTCCTGAGAGTACTGTGTCCTCACCGTGTTTGATGATGCATTTGTCTTTATGAAACTCGACAGTCATATTTTCATCGCATAACTGACTGATAATTAGTAGGTTTTCTTTAAGATCTTCCACAAGTAAGACGCTTGTGAAAATTGGAAATTCTTCAACCTTTAGTTCTTCATTGCCAACAACTCGACCCTTCTTTCCATCTCCAAAAGTAACAAAACCACTATCATATGGCTTAATCTCTGACAAGTACTATTGGGTTCTAGTAATGTGACGGAAGTATCAACTATCAAAGTACCACGAATCTCTAGAGTGTACAATAAGAGACGTGTGAGAAACTAGAAAAATAGTGGTACGCTTAGGGATCCACACCTTCTTGACCAATTTGGATATTTAATTATCATCCATGTTGAAACATGCCGACGATAGTTGTTGTCCATTCATGATATCTCTGAGTAGTTTAAGACATTGTTCCAGTATGTGACCTTGATAGGAGCAGTAGTGGCATAGTATAGGTTTGCGTTGTTGTGTCTTCATCACTTTTTTCTTCATAGCCTGTATTTTCTTCCTTGAAGTTGACAATACCATTTTCCACTTTGTCATAGCCTATTCCTTGTCTATCGACAAAATTCCTCCCCATAGTCCAGTATTCAACTTTATGATTGCAACTTCAGCCATCTCAACCCTTTCAGTTGTCATAATCAACTTTTGTTTTAGTTGTTCAATCTCGATCTAAAGTTTTTCAACTAGATATGCAAGTTCTGTCTTTCTTTCAACAAGTTGACTTGTCTTAACTTTAAGAACTTTGTTAGCCTCGATAACTTTAAGCCACATCTCGTACATATGGGTGTTGAAATTGTCCGACCCGATCCAACCCATTTTGACCTGGCCCATATGGGTCGGGTCAATGTCTCATTTGGATCAAAATGAGTTGGGTCAAAATAGGTCGGGTCGAATTTTGACCCAAATTGACTCATTTTGACCCATTTATAATTTGCCCCATTTTCTTTAAAAAATCATAAAAATGAATTAGTTTAATACAACATACCCACCATTAATTTAATTCATAAACACGTATGACGTTCTTTAAAAAATTATATAAAACTAAAAATAATTTTCAAAAGCTAC
>JAULKK010000001.1:4846477-4859203 GCA_032355705.1 Rubia peregrina | reverse complement strand
TGCACACCCACGGGTGTACCCCAGCGGTTGGGACGTTGGTTAGTTTGGTCCAATGGTCACAAGTTCGATATTCGGCAGCGGCAATGTGGGGATGTCCATGTGTAGCAAGTGTACGCACACGGTGTACATGAGTAGCATGGGTGTCTTGTGCGCATCGAGTCCAGTAACCGCCAACGGGTCCTAGCGCTGGGCTACCGTGAATTTACCTCCTCCACCAGGGCCTGGGGTGTATATCGCCTTTTTTGGTCCAATTAATTCTTGTGCTCGAAATATGTGTTTCGGTAATCGGATTGATAATAGACGGCGGTTATTCACCTACTGTCGTCTAACGTAGTAGTTTCGGGGACACTTTCGACCCTAGATAATGTGTCTGCAGTGCACTAAAGTAGATACTAATAGTTGAACTGCCATCTAAAGAAACCCTACAAAAATATACACTAAATGTGCATAATTGAGGGCAGCTCCTGTGGGAACATGCATGTGTTGAATTACAGATGGAGGAGGACCATGTCTTTGGAGTGCACTAAAGTAAACAATTTCTCTAAAAAAATCCTCCAAAAATATGCACTACAAGCTACTATTTTGGGGGAGTTCTAAGGAACTTCCAACATAACAAGTGTCTGAAGTGCATGATGGATGGCAGTTTTGACGCCAGAACTCGTGTTTGGAGTTCACCAAAATAAACAACGGCGTCGGCGATTGAATCGCCTCCTAAAAAAATCCTTAAAAATATTTCACCTTTATTATCTCATTCCATTCCCTCTAGTAGCCATTTTTTCCTCCTTTTTTTCTTCTTATTTCATCTTTCCTTTCTTCTTTCTTCTACTTCCGCTCCTTCCTCAAGTCGAACACTTCATCCTTCTTCTCTTAAATTCGACTCAGTGACGACGATTTCATATTTAAATAATGTGTGGTGATAAGCTCCATATTATCGTAAGTATGATTTCTTCTGCATTTTAAATATATTGATTGGCAAACCCACATACAATTTTGATGCATGTTGTGGTTCAAGGTTGATTGATAATTGTTATTTGAATTTTTTACTATTAGGGGTTGTACGTGTGTCTAATATGAGTGTCAAAGATAAGGATGATGGTGGATGTGATGTGTTGAAAATTAATGTCGAAATGTGTCAATATAGGCGGGGACGATATGGTTAATGTGAGATTTTTGGTTTCGATGGAAGCGGAAAGCCTGGATTTTATTTTATTTTTGGCAACTTCTAAGGCCGATTTCAACATCGAAATTGGCCACAAATTTTTAAAATCAGCGTCAAAATGTTGTCCTGAGTTTGGAACTTCTTATCTTCAACCGTCGTGTAACGACCGCCTGATTGCGGACGGCGATTCAGAACTGCCTACTAACCTCATTTTAAGAGTCAATAATTCCCCAATCTTGCCTATCGTTGTTCCTCTTTTTCGCGTGTTTCCAAAACATTCACGCAGTATTCATACACAATGTTTTAAATTGTTTCCAACATTCTATTAGTTGGTTAACATGAGTCAATATAAAGCCAACATTCCTAGTGGTGATATTATCACCACCCGAAAGTAAGGAACACATCAGGTAGGAATGTAGGTTGCAAATATGGTTGGATTGGTGGTGTTCGAATATGGTGGAGAAGGTTGGTGGAGAAAATACTGGAAAAATCGCACTTCTTCTGATTTTCTAACATTGGCTCCGTTTGACTGCAAAAAAATTTAAGACATGTTTGATCATCAATAACTTTAATTGCATATAAAAATAGACATCGTGTGAAGTGTCTTTGGATTCTCCGTAACACGTAATTTCTAAAAAAGTAAAATTTTATAGTCCGTTATTGTATGAAATTAAAGTTATCGGTGGTCAAATATGCCTTGAATTTTTTTTCCAAAAAAGAAAAGGTCATTGTTAAGAAATCAGAGGGAATATATGTTTTAGAAACAACAATTTAACCACAAAAACTGTTGAATTGGGATTTTTTTTTTAAATCTTGACAACTATTGGCTGATCTGATAATTTCATTGAAATGTATTATGTCTAAAGATAAATTAATCTTAAACATTTCATAACAGTCCAAAAATATTTTAGAAACATGGTATAGAAAGAGGAACGAAACATATAATTTCACTAATATATTAAAAAAATTATCACAAGAAACTTCATTGTTCTTCTTACTTTTTAGCAAAAACATTAAATTTCGGATAATCAAAGAGGTCCCCTGACAGGTGACATACTCTTATGTTTTGGACAGTCCTCAATATTAACTCACTTATACACCGATTTTGTTAAATTACACACTAAAATTTTAATAATTTGAATTGTATATACTATTTTTTTTCACATTCAAATACACAATTTTACTTGTTACTTAAAAGTACAACTTTTAAAGTAAAAAATAAATAGGTTTTATGGATCACCTTTCATGTTACTTCCTCGTCTAATAAAGAGTATTGCACGTGCTTCATTTTTATCATGGGGTAACTTCATGATGGCATAAGCTAGCTGATTCACACCTGCTCACAAATCATTCGTATGATCAACATTTGGAAGCTGCAATCTGGTCTGAATTGCAGTTTTCAGATGAGTTGCAGACAAACCATTTGGAACCCTAACGACCACATCTTGGACCATCACATCCTTCACCGTCGATATGGTGGCGAAGCAAACCTGGAGCTCCATCTGACGCAGCGCATCCATCAATCCGGCCGCCGGAAAGTTCACATCGCGGCTCATTACTCTCAGTATCGCTTCCGATCCGAGAACCTTCACATTAACATCAACGTTAACGTTATTATTCACAGCCAACCTTATTTGCTGATCGCCATCTCTCCGGACATGATTAAGTCGGCGGTTTTCCAGTTCATCCACTTTGGCTTTCAGCTCCTTGATGTAAGTCACAGCATCATGAAGAAGCGATGCCCGATCCATCTTCGACACGTTCGGAACCACGCCGCGAAGGGCGCAGAATCGGTAGTTCAGCTTCGCTCTCCTCCCTCTCTCCGCCTCCAAGTAGCTCATCGCCGGCGTCGTTCTCTTCTTCTTCCTCTTCTCCGACGACGATGGCCTTACGGGAATCTCCATTGCATAGTCTTCTCTCTCTTCATCTTCCTTCACTCCGTCATTACTGATACTGAACGTGCTCAGTTTATCCAGCTCGGATGAACTAGGGTTTAAGGAAGCAGGTACAGATAGAGAGACTGTTTCCGTGAAAACTCCGATGGACTTACAGAGCTGAATAAGCCCCAGATCTGGATTTATAACGTCGGAGGATCCGAGCTCTACTATCCCTCCAACGGTGGAGATGCAAACGAAGGTCTTAACTCCGGAGGAATGGCCTTCTGTAGCTCTCTTGCATTTGTAAGTTTCCATTTCAAGATCTCCGGCGAACCAAATGAAAGATCCCGAGTTGTAACTAAGGGCGATAAGATCGTCTTCAGAAGCAAGTAAACCAATCACTGATAAAGTGTAGAACCATTCCAACTCATCCATCATGTTCGCAACATCACCAATGGTATTAGGGTTAGGTTTGTGGCCGCGAAAATGGCCGTCGCCCCACGATAAACGGAGGCTACGGCCATCACCATCCCTCGATGCATGCCAGAAGATGGAATACACCCACCACTCTGGGCGGTTCTGGATCGCGTGTTGCAGCTGTTGCCGGAGTCCGGGAACTGAAGGTGCAGAAAAACCTGAATTTTGCTCCATGTGTGTCTATTTACTTGCAGAAATGTATTTATATGAAATAGATGAAAGATAGCATGAAAAAAAGAGTTTTTTGCTTGGTTCTTTATTTGAAATAATTAAAGTTCCTGGGCATGGGATTGCATGCAGTATTCTGGTATAAATAATACTCAAACCCTCACATACCTGAAGTTGAATCTTCAACCTTTTTCCTTTTATAAGAAAATAAATGTATATTTTAATATATATATATATACGTATGTATGTATACTAAATTATTATTTTTGGTCCCCTACATATATTGCAAAAGTATCTTTTGGTCCCCAGTGCCAAAACCGCGTACATTCGATTGGTCCCCAGTGCCAAAACAGCATACATTCGGTAACCAACAAATTCAAAATGATTTGGTTTGTCCCCAATGCTGGGAATTGATTAAATCTAATTTAGCGGAATATCAATAAACATATTCAAGATCTCATGCATGTATTCAGTCTGAATCTATCTAAATGTTTAGATTACCTTTGAAGCGTGCTTTACCGTCAGATTTGATCAACCACGGAAACGAAAATTCCAGATGTGATTCCTCTATACGTATCCACACAGCACGATCGGATCGCCTACACCGCCGTCAGCTTAGAACATTGATCAACAAGCAAAGACTCAGTCTTTGTTCTTCTCTTTACAGTGATGTTTGTTTTCTGAGAATATTTGGATTGGTTTCTGGTTTCTGCCGTCTGGAACAACCAGGTTCTAAATAATGTTATTCTGAACATTTCTGTAAAAATATCTATTTATACAGAATAGTCATTAATCTAAGAAACCCTAATCCAAGTCAATCTGGGTCTAGCCCAATTAGACTTAATGAGTTCTAAACTCAATTCTCACATAAATACTATATGGGCTCCTAGCCCAACACTCATTTCTTTTATCCAATTTCATGCATTGTGTGTGACCCTATAGGTTCAGTCATAATAAGCTGCAAGACCAATATAATTGATGCTAGAAAACGGTTTCCAACTAAACAAATGGATCACTCAAAATAACTGAATGAATTATCTCCGCAATTAATTCTTCAACTATATATAAAAAATGCACATTGACTGAAATACACTATTCCAACGTATGATCTTAATCCGAGGTGCCAACACACCATTGTTTAATTTGCCAAAAACTATGACTCGTAATTTTGATCGTTGAACCAATAGGTTGTGGCCAAAGTTTAAGGATAATAATCCTAATCACTCAGTCTCTGTCGGCCATTGAGTGATTTGTCTCTCTGTTATCTTAGCCTTACTGAAACTGGGACGTCAACTCCTAACTTTCCACACTCCGGACCCGAGTGACAGAAAGGGACAAAAAATGATCCGACCCGAATGTAGAGGACATGGAGCAGGGTGATTGGATCAAATCCTTGGCCCGATAAGGTTGTAGATTTTGCTCAAGTATTAGGGCCCCATCCCACAAAGAAAGAGGATATGAATTGTGTAATTGTGCAAGATATAAGACAATGATCATTCAACTCAACTACTAAAGTGGGATAATGCTCATAGTCATAATCATAATCATGGAACCACAGCTAAATTAGTGCTAATTCATTTGGTAATTGTTGAATGGCGTTTTTTGTTTTGTATAATGATGATATATGATTTAGTTTAACTTTATTTAGAGAATATTATATTTTGAATTATAATAAAGAAGAAGACGGTGGCAGAAATAGTATTTCAAGTAATAGGAGCACTTTTTAAAGCGATGGTGGAAAGAATGCTGGTAGTGGAATTTGCAGAAAGAATGTGGAGTTTGTAAGACTAGGTTCACGTAGGAAATATGAAAATTGAGATGATGTATTGAAGAGAGAAAAGATTAATCGATAAAAATGTTTGTAAATATTAGGGTGTCGGGATGTCACGTGGCATCCCTACACCCTAAGAGATCGGTTGGGGAAACATAACATTTTTTTGGCCATGGAGTATGGTCACTTATTTTCTATGGTTGGACATGCATGATGCAACTGAATTTGGTGAAAGCACGAGTGTGAAATTATTGGGAGTGGGACAAATGCATTTCTCGTTTTCCTTTGACAATTCAAAACCATTTATATTGATCCACTTGTCCTCCTCATCTTCACCTACTTTCACCTCCTTTGGGAGTACACTATTTGCCTCCCCTGCATAGCTCTCTAACTCATCAAAGGTAAGGAGATCAATTTAGCTGATGAATGTCAACTCTAGTTGTTATCCTTTTCTTTTTTAATTATTGTAAGAATCTTGAAATCATCTTCCCTTTTTGTTTGGATGCATTTAGGTTGATGATCTCTATTTTTGGCTGAATTTGCTCATTTTCTGAACTGCATATAGTATGTCTTTTGCTTCAACATTTCAAAATTTCTGGCTAAACCTTGATTTGTAGGAAGAGATATGGCTCTGATTTTGCTCCATGGAACCTTTCATGCCACGATCTATGAGATTGATAAGCTTCACAGTGGCTTTGGTCTCAACCTTATGCACAAGGTAAGCCTTCCTTTCATTCTGCTTAATTTGATTTTCTTCTCTCAGAGATCATCATCATAGTTAGAACTGATCTATAACCTTTAATCTTTAGTTCCCTTACTGTTCACTCCGGTCTTTTCCTTTTAGTCTGGTTTTCTAAGATTGTACTCTCGTTCTTGTTATGGCGACAAATGGGGCATTTCCATCCACTCATTAATTATCTTTGCACCATGTTTATTTCAGTTCTCTGCACAAATTTCAGTTTAAGATATCTGAGGTCTGAGGATGTCGTTAGTATTAATGAAAAAGAATGTCAAACTCTTGGAGGATTAATCTTCATTCATCTCGTGCTTATCTTCAAGAATGGCCCTTTTGTTGTAGATTGTTGGAGGGTTGGAACAAGCTGTTGGATTCAAGAACACGGGCAGCAGGCTGTATGCTACAGTTGACTTGGAGAAAGCTCGAGTGGGAAGAACAAGACTTCTTCCACAAACCTCCAGTCCTCGATGGTACGAGGATTTCCACATATACTGTGCACACATGGCTGCTAACGTTATCTTCACTGTCAAACTCGACAACCCCGTCGGAGCAGAACTGATAGGAAGAGCCTACCTCCCTGTCGGAGAAATCCTGGACGGACAACAAGTGGACAGATGGCTCCCCATTCTGGACACAGATCATAACCCCATTCACGGCCATTCCAAGATCCATGTCAAGGTCCAGTATTTCGATGTTTCGCGAGAGCGTAGTTGGTCTCGAGGCATAAGAAGCGCGCGGTTTCCAGGTATATATATAAGATTATGGTCACATCTACTGCTGTACGAATTAGTTTTATGATGGAAACCCATGATAAACGTTACTGAACGTTATTACTAGGCGTTCCCTACACATTCTTCAGCCAGAGGAATGGATGCAAGGTGACATTGTACCAGGATTCCCATGTTCCCGACAATTTCATCCCGAAGATACCTCTGGCCGGAGGGAAGTTCTACGAGCCGCATCGCTGTTGGGAGGACATTTTCGACATGATCAACGATGCTAAGCATCTGATTTACATAACAGGCTGGTCTGTGGACACTAGCATCACTCTGATCAGGGACTCGAGGCGCCCGAGGCCTGGGGGAGATATGACTCTGGGGGAGCTCCTGAAGAAGAAAGCCAGTGAAGGTGCTGTTGGAAAACGAGTTGATTGCTTGTTTAACTTTCGTTATTTAATATTTGCTTGATATTATCAATATCTGTTCAACAGGAGTGAGAGTACTGATGCTGGTTTGGGACGATCGGACCTCTGTGAAGCTCTTGAAACAGGATGGCCTAATGGCTACCCACGACGAAGACACGGAGGCTTATTTTGAAGGGAGCGAGGTGCATTGCGTGCTTTGCCCGCGGAACCCCGACGATGGGAGGAGCATCATTCAGAACATTGAGATTTCGACGTCTTTCACGCATCATCAGAAGATTGTCGTTGTGGACGGGGAAATGCCGAGTGGGGATCCCCAAAGAAGGCGTATTGTGAGCTTTGTCGGCGGGATTGATCTTTGTGATGGGAGATATGATACTCAGTTTCACTCCCTTTTCAGGACATTGGATACCGCCCATCATACTGATTTTCACCAGCCGAATTTCGCAGGATCCTCGGTTCAGAAAGGCGGCCCGAGAGAGCCGTGGCACGATCTTCATTCCAAGCTCGAGGGTCCGGCGGCTTGGGATGTTCTGTTCAATTTCGAGCAAAGATGGCGGAAACAAGGAACCGCGGGATTGCTCCTCGAACTGAGAGAGCTCGAAAACATCATAATCCCGCCATCGCCAGTTACATTTCAAGATGATCCCGAAACCTGGAATGTTCAGGTTTTCCGGTCCATTGATGGTGGCGCGGCGTTTGGCTTCCCCGACGCCCCTGAGGAGGCAGCGAGGTCCTGATTTCATTCCTACTTCTCGTGCGAATATAGTGTTTTCATATGACTTAATATAGTTTGTGATCATTCATCAGGTCGGGACTTGTGAGCGGAAAGGACAACGTTATCGACAGGAGCATTCAGGACGGTTACGTCAACGCCATCCGCCGCGCAAAGCATTTCATCTACATCGAAAACCAGTACTTCCTCGGAAGTTCGTTTTCGTGGTATTCTGATGATATTAAGGTTGAAGATATCGGCGCTCTTCATCTTATCCCGAAGGAGCTATCGCTGAAGATCGTGAGCAAGATCGAAGCGGGGGAGAGGTTTACGGTTTACATCGTGGTCCCGATGTGGCCGGAGGGCTACCCGGAGAGCTCGTCGGTTCAGGCGATCCTGGATTGGCAGAGGAGGACGATGGAGATGATGTACAAGGACATTATTCTGGCGCTACGCGCGAAGGGGATTGTGGCGAACCCGAAGGACTATCTTACGTTCTTTTGCCTGGGAAACAGGGAGACCAAGAAACCTGGAGAATATGAACCTTCTGAACAACCGGAGAATGGTACGGACTACAGCAGAGCGCAGCAGGCCCGGCGGTTTATGATCTATGTCCATGCTAAAATGATGATAGGTATTTATAAATCAGTTTTGTTTACTGGCACATCTCCATCAAACACACTCATAATCTCCATTTCGAGTAGCTTTTATTTATGTTTGCTTGCTCACCAACCATTTTCTTGCAGTTGATGACGAGTACATCATAGTGGGATCAGCTAACATCAACCAGAGATCAATGGACGGAGCAAGGGACTCGGAGATTGCGATGGGAGCGTACCAACCGCACCACCTCTCCATCAGGGAGCTCGCGAGGGGACAAGTCCATGGATTCCGAATGGCACTGTGGTACGAGCATATGGGAATGCTGGACGACCTGTTTCTGCAACCACAAAGCCTGGAATGCATCCAGAAGGTGAACCAAATCGGCGAAAAATACTGGGACATGTACTCGAGGGAGAGCCTGGATCATGATCTTCCGGGCCACCTGCTGAGCTACCCCATTGGAGTGACCGAGGAGGGAGAGATCACGGAGCTTCCCGGCACGGAGAATTTCCCGGACACAAAAGGTCGGGTTCTGGGTTCGAGGGCTGATTTCTTGCCTCCAATTCTCACGACGTGATGAAAACAAGGTTTGCTTGGTTGATTGTTTGGAATAAATGGCGGTGGAGCGTCTCGGTATGTATGTGTGTGCGAGTGTTTTGGTTTGAGCCTTGTTGCCCATTGGAATGTTTGTACGCTGTGTTTGTATTGCAAGTGCGTTTTATGAGCCCAGATGATTTTTAGAAAGCTGATAAGCTAGCCCATGTACCATTACTTGCGTCTAGGGATGATACTTGGATTGATCCCAATAAAACCGACTCACCTTTGTTCAAATGAGAAGGGAAAGTTTTGGAAGGAATGAGATGGAGGTGGGAATAAAATTAGTGGATCGCACAAGAATGTTATTGTTGTTTTGTAGGGGTGACAAAATAGACCCGTAAGCCGCGGGTCAAGCGGGTTATCTAATTATAAACTCGTATGTGTAAAATGGGTAATGAGTTTAATCGATAATGGGTCAAATATGTTGTTGAAAAATATGGATTGAAGAGATTGAGTTTGTGGGTTGATCGCAAGCTTACCAATATGGGTTGGTATATAAACTCATATAAGTCAATATATGGGTTGAAACCTGCGGGTTTACCCATATGAGTTGGTATATAAACTCATATTGGTCAATATATAGGTTGAAACTCGTTGATTTTACTCATATGGGTTGATACATAAATCTATATGGGTTTATATATGAGTTGAAACCTGTGAGTTTACCCGTTTTGACCCGTGAGTTGAATGACTTTCAACCCGCGGGTTGAGCGGGTTTCAACTCTACCCGTTTTGGCCCGATCCATTTTTTACCCATACCCATATTTTTAAATTGCTCATTTTACCCAACTCGTATTTGACTCGTTCGCCCATTTGTCACCCCCACTGTTTCACATCGCTTCATCCTGCGCCACCCATCACATGCATGACCCACTTTGTAAATAATTCATCTGTCCCACTCTAAATTGCTTATTTTATTTTTTACAATTTTTAATGAGCATGTTTGACCGTAAATATCTCTAATTACCTATAATAATGTCTCATAAAAAATTAATATTTAAAAAATAGTTGTTAACATAAATCTTACAATATCTCACATGATATTTTATTATATATACACTAATTTATATTTAGGGTAAAAGTTTACAAAATTTGACTTCCAAAAAGTAAATAAACAATTTACCTTGGGAGAGTATAAATTTTCAATAATTAAGGAGTGTAATATTTGGCTCCCATGTCAATGAATAAAAACCATTAGTTAAGTCGGTTGAGTTTGGTTACATCCTTTCATTTGAATAAGATTAAAGAACACTTTACATACTTAATCTATAATAAATTAGTGACTATTCACCAATTATAATACTCCATGCATCTGAAAGTGCTAATCTAACCTTAAGAGTTTAAACAATGGTGCAGATATACCCATGTTGGTATGCCTTGAATACGTATTAGCAGTTAGGGTTTAAGGTGGAGATGGCTATATATAGTGTCTCATCCTTTTATTGTGACTCTAAGAGATATGATTGGTAGAATGTAAGAAATCTGTAATTCTGGTCTTTCTCTCTAGTGGAATCCAATCTTGGTTGGCTGTGGATGTAGCCAATTGGTGAACCTCGTAAATTCTCAATGTTTTATTTTTGGCTTTATTTTCTTTGCTCGTTCTTTCTCGGGTATTCCGCACAACAACCCAAATTGCACTATTCCAACGTGGACTAAAGGAATTCAGACGTTGACCTAATTTGAAAAGATAAAAATTCTCTTGGGTTTAAAAGTAAAATTTAATGACCATTTTTAACCCCCGGCGTCTTCTACTTCTTCATTCTTCAAACACTCTATTGTCGCTCTACCGTCGGCCGCTTTCTAATCACCCGTTAAAAACCCGATTTTCCTACCCTACCTCTAACACCACCTCCTTCCCCGTTCATCTCCAGCACCACCTCCTTCATCTCCCATCTCCACCACCACCTCCTTCCTCACCCATCTCCAGTACCACCTCTCCAACACCACCTTTCGATCACTCGTAAAAGCATTATTTTCCAAATTCCCCAAACCTCCTCGTTGTAACCCTACCTCTTCCTCCACTCGTCGCGACCTTCTTCTCACGGTGGCAATGCTCGTCAGAAGCGGTCAGATTCTGGGGGTTTGAAAACTACGATGGTAGTGCTCGAGCTCGCTGACGGAAGGAATGATAGCTGGCGAGGTTGGGCTTCGGTAGGGTGGCGTTGGGTTTTCAGACGATGACTGCAAGGAGGTGGTGAAGAAACGAAGAAGAAGAATATAGGCTGGATCTCACCAGCATAAGGATTTCTTCTCGCCGATGGAAGGGATGATTGCTGGCGGGGTTGGCATTTGGTTTGGTGGGGTGGGGTTGAGGCAGAAGAAACGAAGAAATAAATAAATGAAGAAACGAAGAAATAAATTGATGAAGAAACGAGCGGTGGCAGCGGAAGAAGAAGAAAGGAGCGATGGCGGTGGCAAGCTCCGATTTGGGCTAGAGGAAGAAGAAACGAAGAAGAAAATAAAATGAGGAAGAAGAAGAGATGAGGGTAAATTAAACTTTTCCTTTTTTATTTTTTTTTAAATCAGAGACATAATAGTCATTTTATTGAATTCTGACCAATTTCAAATTGTTAGGGTTAGATTGACACTTTCATCCAAAACTTAGGGTTAGATCAGTGACGGATCTACCTTAGTACAAGGTAGGGCAATTGCCCTACCTTTTTTAAATAAAAAAAGCATAGAATTAGACTCAATGCACCGTAAATTTTTTTTAAAAAACAAAATTTTAAACAACTTTCGGAGATAGAGGTATCAAATTAAGTTGTGACCCACCAAATTAAATTTCATGGCTCCGCTCCAGGGTTAGACTGACACTTTCAGATTTTACAAGGTTATATTGATACTTTCGAGTTAAGCATATGGTTAAAACTGCAATTTTCTCTAAAAATACATTAAACACAAACTTTAGTTTTTTTTGTTTTTTGGTTAATACAAAGCATATTTGCATCCATGCAACTAGCTCCTATCACAACTACAGTCTACATTACATAGTAATCTACTCCAATATAGAAGATCGCGACCTTAACTTGAATCGAACGGCTTGTCCAATAATCTGGAACCGTGGACGACAGAAACTGCTGAAGATGCATGAATCCAAAAAAAAAAAAAAAATCATCAAATGCAAATTGTGGAAACCGTAAAAAATGTGTGGCGTCAATGCAAATACTTCAACAACATTAATAGACCAACTGGGATGCGACCAAGACTACAAATGTGGCAATGGACTGGGGACCAATATTGTGCAAGTCCGTCTGTCCACACTTCAAAGTCGTGTTAATTGAACCAAATTGAGTTTGACCGTTTACCCACTTTAGGCCTCCTCCTATTTCAAAACTCAAGTCCAGCGCTCCAACTTGTTGTACTCCAAAAAATCCAGCGCTCCAACTTGTTGTACTCCAAAAAATAACTCTAGTACTATTTTACAATAGGGAAAGTGCATAAATTACTCTATTATATAAATTTTAAAAGTGCAGATATGATCC
>JAULKK010000001.1:4827190-4837813 GCA_032355705.1 Rubia peregrina | reverse complement strand
TGGTTTTGTATATATCATTTTCCATATCTGATTCTGTCTTGTATACCCTTTGTATGCACTATATATATGAATACACAACCACAATTATTTGTGAGTTTTACATTCTATCAAAACCGTAGGTGAGAGCGGGAATGAGAGGAAATAATAGGAAAGTGGAGAAAAACTCCATTAAGAAAACTTTGGGTCTTTTCATATTTTTTGCTCTTTTAAATTATCTTTTTTTGGTAACGGGGCAAAAATATCATTTTGTCATATTCCGTCCAAGATTAGATTGACATATATATATATCATAAAATTAAGATTATTTTAATATTTTCTTATTTTATAGAATTAAATTGACACTTTCAACTTAAAATTATGGTCATTTAACCAATTCACTCTTTTAAATTTTACCTCGTAAGCCATCAATGATCAACACTTGGAGCAGTGACGTTGACAATTCTAAAAGTTAATCAAAAGGTCCAAGTTGATTCCAGACTCTTCATCATTAAACTAAAGAAAAAAAAAGCCTTGGTCAAGTAAAACAACACACGAGAAATGTGTTCGAGTGGTATTAGATGGCCACTCCACAAAATACTTTTTGGGCAAGATACAAACTCTTATATTTAAATGAGGCATCAGTATAATCATGCAATTTAAGAAAATATCAATCCATCCCTAACTAATAACTAGTGATGTCAATCTAATCCTAACAATTGGTCGAATTGTGCCTATATACCCAAACTCCCAAATTTCGATGTTGATTCAAGGAATAGATGCATTGACCAGAAAGTGAAATTACAAAAATAACCCTTAGACCAAAGATAAAAAAAATTGATATCCACGATACCCTTTGTGACGTGGCAGCTTATTGGTTATCTTCTTCTTCACTGCCGCAGCTCCGCCGGAAATCACCGTTGCTCAACCCATGTCGCTCTGTCGAAATCCATCATTCGCTCAGCCTCCCCCGCCCACACTATTAGGAACCCTAATCTAACACACTGCTTCCTTCCTTAACTTCACCGCACCACCGTATTGCACCAGCCGCTCAACTTCCGCCCCCACCCCCACCTGAAATCACCGCCGCTTAGCCCCCGCCGCTAAGATTAGATTGACATTTTCTCAAATTGCAGGGTTATATTGACACTTTCAGCTAAAAATTAAGCTTATTTTAGCACTTTTCTCTACTTTAAAATTATACTCCATGCAATTTAACTACTTACTTAGTTATTAAAATATTTTAACTTCAAATATAAAATTGGTTTAGTGTAGAAGTTTAAGTATTAATATTTGGTACTTTGTTAGATTTTTTATAAAAATATATTTCTAAATAGTAACTTTTACAAGTTTTAGTTATCCTCAATAAACGATACTATCAAAGATCAAACATTTTTTTTCAAATCAATCACTGAAAGTCAAACTGTGCAACTTGAAATGGATACAAAGACTTGGATGAGACATCTCACCCGATCTTTAGTGAGATGAGAGATTTAAATACAATTATTTAAAGATGGAAAATGATATGAAATACTTTTAATAATTTTTAAAACTTTACTCAATCACTTGTCTCAACACAAGTTATGGTAAGAAGGTTTCATATGACGTCTTTCTCTTAAAATTATATTCTATTGTTCAACTTCCACAATCACCTTCTATTACCGCATTACCGTGACTTTACCTCCCCCCATCAAGGTCTGTGGTGTCGGACATATAGGGGCGCTGCGGGCGAGCGATATCGCCTTTTGGTCCAATTTAATAGAAGGCTCCCACTAGTATTTGTTCCAAAAATTACTTTCTATTTATAATATTTTCACATGTAATCATTAGTTTTATTTAATTTACCCCATTGACCTTCAAGATTTATCATTATTTATTACTCCCTCTGTCCCAATCATTTCTACACACTTTCCTTTTATAGGTGTCTCACCAAAATCTGCACACTTTTCATTTTTAGAAATTTTCTATATGTTATAAGACAAAAATACCCTTAAAATAACAAAACATTACACAAAACCTAATACATCCCTCTTTTCTCTCTCAGCGCCGCTCTTCCTCATTTTACTACGACTTATTGAATAGGGACATCGATACTGATACACTTCCTCTTCCCGCGCCGCTCTTCCTCCGTTGCAGCTTTGGCAGCCGCCGAAAAATCCCTCCCCTCTTTTCTCTCTCACCACACTCCGTCCTCATCCTCTCTCCACTCTCCCAATCTCTCTCTCATCTTCTCTGGCATCTCTCTCACC
This sequence comes from Rubia peregrina, assembly GCA_032355705.1. Classification (NCBI taxonomy): domain Eukaryota; kingdom Viridiplantae; phylum Streptophyta; class Magnoliopsida; order Gentianales; family Rubiaceae; genus Rubia; species Rubia peregrina. Next base: position 4,835,588 of record JAULKK010000001.1, on the reverse strand, counting down.
CTCTCCGCCGCCTCTCCGATGCTTGCACCTCTGTCACGGCTCCGTCGACCTCACAACAGTGTATTTGGGCCACCTACTCGTCGACCTCACCGCGTCATCGATCGTGCCTCCGTCAAAGGCGTCTCTTCCGTGGCTCCGTCGACCTCACCACGACGAATCCGCACCACCTCCTCCTCGAGCAACGACGAAGATGGTTCTGCTCCTATTCATTCCTCGAGCAAGTGTGGACGGCAGAGAGGGCTCTTTTCCGATTTATTCCTCGAGCAAGTGTGGTCAGTGGAAAGGGCTCTGTTCGTGTGGACGACAGAGATGGCAAAACAGAGGGCTTCAATATTAGGGCATTTTGGACATGTCACTCCCTCCAAATTAAACCCAGTCATTTCTCTCTGCAGAAATGGTTGGGACAGAGGGATTTGACATTATTCGTGACATTACCAATGTACAAGTTTATAAAAACCAATTTTCATACATATATTATCACATCACATAACAATATTGATTTTTTTTATTATTAAAAAGGTGTAGATTTGACTGGAACGGGGGATGTGGCAGTTTAATTCACGTAAAAAGCCAATTCATGGAATCATTCTTTTTCATAAAGAATGAAGATTGCGAATACAGATGGAGAGTGATTAGGAAAAGAAGAGTGTTGGACGGCTATTAACGAGATTCAGACAAGGATTTTTAGCTTTGAAATCCACCAATAATTGAGTCTTCATTCCCCTTACAAGTTAAACTAATGAATGACGACATACAACTCTCATTTAGTGATTACCATTTTTAATTCAGTCGATAATTTGTCTTCTTTGGGTAAGATCCTTACTAGTGCAACCCAGCTTCTCAAGTGATGCAATTTTCCAATAACACTTTCTATTTCCCCAACAAGTTTACCTTTGCAATCTACCCTCCTACTTAGAGTACTTGTACTTTACAAATACTAATGTAGTACAATTATTTTTTAACTTAATAATAACTACTCCGTTCCATCAATTTTGACATACCTTTTATTTTAGTTTGTAACACAAGTAATGACATGCTTTGAAAATTACCTGAAATAAAAAAGAATATATTATTAAATTCACACAATATCAACAACTTTAATACTGTTTTTCCCACAATGTTTATACTTTTTCACAATCATTCTTTGCCACATCAACATTTCTTAATATTTAGGTCAAGACTATAAAAGCGAAAACTCGTGGAACAGAGGGAGTATATAGTTTGCCTTGAAATATCACTTCCTTCGTCCCTGTGTAAGATTTCTATTTCCCATTTGCATATTTTCTAAACAAAAGCTTTTATTTTTTATTTGAGTTGAAATTTATAGTTGAAATTTGTCCAACTTATTTCAGTTCCCTATTTCCATGTCACATTAGCATGCATAAATGCTCGTGCAAAAAAAAATATAGGACGCTTACACTGAAACAGAGGTACTCCCCATGTCCCATCTGTCTCTTCATACTTTTTGATCAATTTTATCAAGTCATGTTTGATCACTGATAAGGCGATAACTTTAGTTGCGTATAATATTGGTGTATCAAAATTTGATATTTAAAAAACAAACACGACAGATAATTTAACAATATCTCGCATGATAACATTGATGTTTAGTACTAATTAAAATTAGTGGTCAAACATACTTTTAAAAAGTTAACAAAAAAATATACATAAATAACTCAAATGAAGAGAGTTACTATGCATGATTATTATATGAGTAAGAGTTATTACTTCCTCTGTCACCAAGCTAACGTTCGAAGATTTGTTCAGAGTTAAGCGCCTGAGAGCAAGTTCAACAAGTTCTCCAAAAAAATTCTATATTTTTTCGCTCCAAGTTCAATAAATTCTCTATTTTACAGATTATACATTTATTGCACAGTAATTATTTATTTGGTAATTTAAATCAAACTCTTATACTCCCTTCGTTTCTTTATAAGTGACACCATATGTTTAGATGCTTGGATTTTGGTGAAGAAAATGAGTGGATGAAATTGAATGTAGAATGCAAAAAGTATAATGAGTGGATGAAATTGAAGGAATCTTACCAAAAATGGAAAGTGAGCCAATATAAAAGAAACAAAACAAAAAGAAAAGTGTGTCAATAATAAAGAAATTGAGGGAGTATTTACTTGAAGAAAAAATGGCTAATTTATAACTTCATTTTAAAAGACAGTTAAATATCTTATAACTATTTGTTTATTTTAATAAATTTAAAATAACGACTATCAAATTCATAAAACTCACCAGATTAGACTAATCCAAAATTTTAGTACAACCAAAATAAAGTAACCTATATAGAGAATCAGAAGACAAATAATAATATAAAAGTAGAATTTCAAAATATATCCTTTTAATATTTCATTATTATATTATTTTTTTCAAGAGCTAAATTTCTTAATTTTAACTCAAATCTCATTTATTTATCAATGGATTATATTAATATAAGTAATTTTGTTACATTGGATAGGAAGTATATTATTATTCTTTATTAGTCTTTTATGGTATTTATTTTTATGTAATCAAAATATTAATCGTCAAGCATGTGCATTAAACATCGTGAAAAAGTGACATTTCTAGTAGGATGTGGGAAGTGCAATAGTTTAAATTTAAATTTCTTACCATGTAGAAAATATTGGTATTAATTTAAACTGTTAAATGAATGATTGCATTAATGATATTATTTTCCAAATTTTATTTTTCCCTCTCTACAAATATAGATAACCAAATTTCAATTTTAAGAAAATCTCTATTTTGGAGAACTATATGGAGAATCTGTTGTAGCAAAAAAAGGTTGTCCAAAATCTTTAATAACAGTGAAAATTTCTATTTTGGAGAATCTGTTGAATTTAATCTGAGAGTTTTTAGCTAGGGTTTTGTTTGAAGACAGGGGCCAAGGCTTTCTTTTAGATAGAGAAGAAGAAGCGTATATTTAATTCCTCTTAGATACAAAATAAATTAGGGGTAAATATTATCTTTACACATTGGTAAAATTTTGGGAAAACCCGTCTTTCCATAACCTTATAGAAGGACGGAGTTTAATTGAAATAATAAAAGGTAAAATATCTTAATTGCAATATTAAAATTTTATTGTGCAACGTGTAGTAGTTATAAAGTTTATAACCCGATTCATGCAACCTAAATATTTTATTTTACTTTCTTCTAATTTACACTTTAAACTTTGATCTTTCCATGACATATGAAAAAACCGTCTTTCAAGAGACAGACTCTTACACATTAAACAAAATGGAATTTGATAGGACCAACAGGAGGAGTTCATGACAGAAAAGTTTATAAATTTTATATGTGGGGGCTTTAAACGCAAGGAAATGGGTAAAGATTTGGAAAAAAATCATCTTTCCACAGGTATATGGAAAGACAGATTAGAAATATAGAAAAGTAAAATATTTTAGTTGCAATATTAAAAATTTATTGTGCAGCGTGCAGTAATTATAAGTTTATGACCCGATTTATGCAACAAGAAAATTGTATCTTTATTTATTCTAATTTTCAATTTAAATCTTGGTTTTTTTTATAACTTATGGAAAGACCGTCTTACAAGAGACAGACTCGGGGAAATGAGGATTCAATAAAAAAATAATTAACGAGTGTTAACTAAAAAATGGAAAAGGCTTAGAAAAAATCATCTTTCCATAGGCATATGAAAATATGGGGTTGAATTATAATTATACAAAGATAAAAGATTTTAGTTGCAATATTAACAATTTATTATGCAACGTCCAGTAGTTATAAACTATTGACCCAATTAATGCAATTCAAAAATGTTATCTTGATTTTTTTTTAAAATTTGCAGTTTAAACCTGAGTTTTTTCCTAACTTATGAAAAAACTGTATTTCCATAACTTATAGAGACAGATTCTTTTAATTTAAACATTGTCTTAGTTTACATTTTAAATTACACGTTACACAAATTCTGATCCAAAACCGGTGAGTATGGAGAGCAAAACTCAATTGGGACTGAAATTTAAACATATTAGCCCATGAACCAACATTATGGGCCTTTGAGACAACATATTGGGCTGACCAGAATAAAGCCCGTTTCATGGCTCAAGGAGAACGTGAAGCCGCCGTTGCTATATCAGATTTGTCAGTAGCTTCTTAATCCGCCGGAAGACCTTTACCGACGTCAATCTCCGGGAATCATAGCATTATTGTCCACCAGGTACCGACTTCAATCCTTAGCATTTCTCTGTTTAATAGCTTACAGTTCCGTCATTTTTCCTTAAATTCCCTGAATATTTATCCGAATCCTTTAGGTTTTAGGATTCATAGGTTTTATATTAGGCTGTTTCCTATTCGAGTTTTTGTGTGGAGGTTATTGTTGTCTGGAGTTTAGTTCTGTGTTCAAATATCAATTCCCCCTAGTGTTGTGGAAATTAGTAGCTGCAAAACAGCAAAATCCACTTCCAGTGGTTAGGGATTAACGAAAACCTGTTGGAAGATGTCGGTAATGCTTGTGACGAGCTTGGGAGATATAGTCATTGATTTGTTCACGGATAGTTGCCCGCTCACTTGCAAGAACTTTCTCAAGCTGTGCAAGATTAAGTATTACAATGGCTGCCTCTCACATTGTCCAGAAGGATTTTACGGCACAGACAGGTGATCCTACTGGAACGGGTTCCGGTGGTGATTCGGTGTACAAGCGTTTGTATGGGGAGCAGGCTTGGTTTTTCGGTGATGAGATTCGTTTGGACTTGAAGCATTCTAGATTGCCCTGTTGCCATGGCTAGTGCGGGGGAGAATCTCAATGCATCTCAGTTTTACTTCACGCTTCGTGATGATCTGGATTTTCTCGATGGGAAGCACACGGTTTTGGGGAGTTAGCAGAAGGTCTTGAGATGCTTAATAGGATTATTGAAGCTTATGTGGATGAGAATAATCGTCCTTATAAGAACATCAGAATTAAGCATACTTATATTATAGATGATCCTTTTGATGATCCTCCTGCATTAGCCGAGTTAATACCTGATGCTTCACCTGAAGGTAAACCTAATGACGAGGTTGATGATGTAGTACGACTGGAAGACGACTGGGTGCCGATGGATGAGACTCTAGGTGTGCAACAGTTGGGTGAGGTTTTGCATGAAAAAGAAGCGCGTTCCAGAACAGTTTTGCTTGAAAGTATAGGGGACATTCCTGAGGCTGAGATAAAGCCTCCAGATAATGTGCTGTTTGTATGCCAACTAAATTCAGTCACCAAAGACGAGGGTCTTTATCATATGTTTTCTCGATTTGGGACTGTGACATCTGCTGATATTATCTGTGACCACAAAACTGGTGACAGTTTGGGCTATGCCTTTATTGAGTTTAAAGACCCAAAGGCCTGTAAAGAAGCATATAAAAACATGGCCGGTGTTAAAAATGATGATCGGAGGATACATGTTGATTTTAGTCAAAGTGTTACTAAACTATGGCCCCAATATAGGCGCCATGGCCAAACAAATAGAGTAAAAGGTTGCTTTAAGTGTGGTTCTCTTGATCATATTGCTAAGGACTGCACTGGAGACCGGACGAATATTCAACATCACTCAAAATATGTCCTCAAGGATGGAAATGCTCAGCATGGAAATTCTAGCCAAGGCATGGTTTTTGAGGAAGATGACTTTCATATCCCCAAAAGAGACAAGTTACAAAGAGATAATGAAACTGAGAAGGATAAAAAAGGACTTGCTACAAAGCGGCGATATAATGAAGCGCGTGATAGGAGAAACAAAATAAATCACTCGCACAAATATGGTGAAAGAAGTAGAGATCAGCAGGACACCAATAAGAAATGTCCAAGAGATCGAAAAAGTATTGTGAGGGACAGAGACTATAGAGCAAAGGAGGAGGAGGATCCTAGAAGAAAGGAATATGGAGGTAGCGACAGGAACAGGAGAGAGGATGGAAGGCATGAGAAAAGGCATGATAACAGAGATGATAAACCATAGGAACGAAAAGATTCAGATGATATGGTTCATCAGCACCCAAGTCATGATAATAATTCCCAAAAGAGTTATGATGGTAGAGTTTTTGCCAAAATTAATACCAGAGATGAGCCATATAATAGGCAGCGTCATGACATTGCCAATGGGAAGGAAAGAGATGGAGAAAGAAACTTCAGCAAAAGGAGGGTGAAAGAAGACAGATCTTCACATGTTGGTGATGATGTGCATGCAACTCATAGAGGACACTTAACTGTGGCATGCTATTCGTTGTAATTCTGCATAACATTTTAAAACGGATTAAAAATGAGTCCCTTAAACATAGATGTGTACTACCTTGAGAAGAGACTGCACTTTGTAGTCTCAGCGAATTTGCCTTTTACATTATTGAACTTAACGAGTTTTCTGAATCAGTTCTTTGATGTTTTGGTTCTAGGGAAGTTACATAGTTATGTTGCGCTAGACTGTTGTGTATAGTAGACTGCTCATTTGCTAGTCTTTGTAGATGGCTGTGCCAGTCTTGTTTGAATGCTTTTACTCACTATTGACTAGGGTTTCTGCTGTCCACTCTTTTTTCCTTTTGAGTTGTAGCTATATGTGGGAGCATGCCACATTTGTTAGTGTTGTATTTATTATAATTCATGGCTTGCCTTTTCAGTTCTTGACTAGGATTTTCAGCAGCTATGAAGGTGAGGTCCTCAGTTAAGAAAATGTGTGAGTTCTGCCAAATAATTAAACGTCGTGGCAGAGTTTATGTGCTCTGCACTGTCAATCCTAAGCACAAGCAACGACAGGGGATTTCAACTTTTGCAAATGAAGGTCTTCCATTGCGCATGTATGTTTCCTTTAATGACTTGATTTTCTCGTCTTAGTATCATGTTTTTATGCTAGTTCTGTTTAAATTTTATGGAGTGTTGATCTGAGATTGGTGTTAGTGTAGCAACATTGTGTTAGTGGATTCATTTGGTGAGAATGCTCATTTGTTGATAGTTCGGTTTACGACAGTGCAAGTACAAATGTTACCCAAAACAGATTTCTGATGCAGGAGGAAACTAGGCATTTATACTTCAATTGAAAACTTAGGTTGCAGAACAAGTCCATGATGGCATTGAAAACTTGGGTTGCTCAAGGCATGATTTTTGTCGTTTGGAGACTGTTCATTACTCTCGTCAGTTTAAAATGGTTATCTAGAATCCATCCTTACAACTGACTGACATGGGCTATGTGTTTATATCTTTTCTTTAACCTTAAATATTAGGCACAATCTGATTGGCTGACTCTTACTCTCTGGAGCTGACAGTGACAGGTTCTATAACTGACTAACATTGGTTATGTTCCTCACTCTTACTTTCTTCTGTGCCAAGTGATTCCCTAGTATTTATGTAGGTCAAGTATTTGATGGTTTAAAAATGAACCAAAGCTCATTATATTTAGCATATCACGGCCTTCTTGTAGTGCCTTTTTATTTAGTGTGGTTAAGGTTGAATATTAATGAATTGTAAGTAACTCCAAAGGGAGTTTGTAGTTACAACCACTGCGTCTCTTGAAGATTGAACAATTGATTTTCATTTAGCTTACTATATATCTTTCCACTTCCCTTTTGTGCATTTATAAACTTGTTTCGGGTCACATTTGGTACTAGTGTCCTGATTCTTCTGCATATCGTATCCTCCCTAGATTCTCCGTGAACGGTGGTAACCAGGAGAATGCACCCGGGAGCATATCCGGCCTGCCTTCTCTCATATCCAAGAATATCAACACGTCGGTGACTCCTTGGTGGAAAGTTGGCCTGCCTGCAGTTTTGCTGAATCGTGCCACTAAGCCATAGGAGACTGAGTTCAAGATTCCGAGCCCGCTTGCACCACCTCATCAACATTTCCGTTAGCATTACTGTGCTAGCCTTTATTATTGTGTCTGTTCATTTACAGTAATGTGGTGGTTGAAGGAATTAGAAATTTTGAGCTTCGGCAGGGTCCATAACTTAATGGAAGGTTGGGTAGCCATAACATGGGGGTGTATTTGCGGACGTTGTTTTCAGTTTAGTTTTGACTTTGAGGATAACGTTACATCACAAACCTAATAATAATTGATGAATAGATGCCGGGATCTAATCTTATTTTATTCTGAGAGAGATCGCTTACTCGCCAGGGGCCTCTCAGTCATTTTTTAAAAATAAAATAAAATTGAATTTTGCATCTTTCGAGTGTCTCCAAAGGCCATGTGAGGACGGAACCAGGAGTTCAGACAAGAAGGCTGAAAATGAGAGTAATTTTTTTTTGCACGGCGGACGGCGATGGAACTGTGGCGGACGTCCTAGAGATGGAAGCCGAGAACAAATGCAAGAATGAATTTAGGGTTTTGATTTGTGTTAGGCCGATTTGGCTTCAGCCCAAATCAAAACATTATTTTTTGGCCATCAAACTATCAAAACGACGTCGTTACACTCAGTGTAAAACGAC
>JAULKK010000001.1:4797547-4810547 GCA_032355705.1 Rubia peregrina | reverse complement strand
ACGGGTGAAACTTTGATCCTTTTTGAGATTTCTTGTAGTCAATTTTATAGTGCTCGAGAAGAAGAATCCAATGGTACCACTCTCAGAGCTTGGTTTTTCTTGGATTTTTCCTAGAACTTGGTTCAAACTTCCGGATCACAATTCCTCCGCTTCTTTGTCTTCCTTCTCCAACCCTTTTATGTTCTACCACGTTTTGACTCGTGGCCTTCAATCTTCTACCATCCTTGCGAATAGCCTTCAATAAAATACTCCAAAGTTCTTATGAGCAATCTAAAAATTAAGCTCTGAAAAAGGAATCTAGATACTCGTAAGGACCATAAAAATACATTGGACTCAAACTAGGTTACAAAATGAAGTATTTAGATACGAAAACCAAAAACGGTTATCTAAATTCCTTATAATGTAAACCTACCTAAATCTAGCAATATTCAAACAAAAAGATAACAAAAGAGATGTTAAATGCTTAGGAAAATACATGCATTTGACGTCTCATCAGTAGTTCCTAGGGATAGTTTTTTTTCTCAGGGCTTGTGAGCAGAACGCCAGCTCCGCTTCCCCCCAACTGTGATTACTTTTCAATGCATAGCTACCACATTTCCTCAAACTCTTTTTCATCATAAATTTCTATTGGTTCTGTGGTTTCAACAACGAAAAGTCTTGGCCCTTAATAGTTGTTCTTGGGCAGAACAGGATGTCCTGCTACCCCAGTTCGATTGCCCATTCCATCATTCATCCTGAGGCATCATGCTTAAGGACCACCTGTTTGATTGGATGGCTTGTAAGTAGGATGATCTTATTTATTTAGATGTATGGCATGAGCCGTCTCTCTACATGAACTAGGGCCAATATTAACTTCTCAATGGAAGTATATCATGTTTCTAGACCATGGAATGCCCTGCTTACGATGTAGATGGGGTTCTGTTCCTTTTCTTTCTCCTTTACCAAAACAACACTTATTGTTAAGGGAGAGACCAAGTTGTACAAGTACATATCTTTCCCCTTTTCCAGCTTCATGAGGGTGGGCAAGCTTCGCAAGTGTTCTTTTAAGTCCCAGAAGGCTTTCTCACATTCCTCAGTCCATTCAAATATTTTGGCCTTTTGAACCACCTCAGAGAATGACAGGTGTTTCTCGACACCTTTGAAGAGGAAATGGCTAAGTGAAGACAATAATTTGGTGAGTCTTTGGACATCCTCAACCGTTCGAGAGGGCTTCATATTTATCGAAACTTTCAACCTTTTCCGAGTTCACAACAATTCCCCTTTTCGAGACCATGAATCCCAAAAACTTTTTGGCTCCTACTCCAATCACGTACTTAGCTGGGTTCAGCTTTAGGTTTTCATCTCGGATTCTCTCAAAGTTTTCTTCGAGATCCAGCAGAAATTGGTCATAGTCTTTGCTTTTTACTACCATGTCATCCACGTTTATTTCCATATTCCTGCCAATATGATTTTTAAAGGGCTTGTCGACCAGCCTTTGGAAAGTTTCCCCTGTATTCAAGCCGAATGGAATTTTCTTATAATAAAATGTCTCGACGTCTGTGAAGAATGATGGTTTTTACTTTTCCTCCTCTACCATTAGTATATGATGGTAGTTATTATGGGCATCGAAGAATACGAGTACCTCATATCTTGCTATTTCTTCGACCAGTATTTTAATTGAAGCTGAAGGTAGCTAGCTATCTTTAGGATAAAATTTTTTGAGGTCTGTGAAATCTATGCACATCATCTAAGTGTCATCATGCTTGGGAATGATAATACAATTTCTAACCATTGCGAGTAAAATACCTCTTCGATGATCTCTGCTCGAAGAAGCTTCTGAACTTCCTTTTTTATGGATTCGGCTCTCTCAAGGGTGAATGACCTTGTCTTTTACTTGACAGGCTGTTGAGATGGGTTGACATTCAGCCTGTGAACCATTAACTGTTTGGGCACTCCAATGAGATCGAGGAACTCGAGAAGTTTTCTTTTTGTTGCGGGTGGTATCCTCTTTCTCAAGGCCACCGTCATCGATAATCAAATGGTTAGCAACTCAGTGTCCGTAGGTTTGACTTTCCTATTTATCAAAGCCACGCTATCCCCGTTCCTTGCTTCTTCCATGGCTATTTCCAAGCAGCTTCGAGCTGGTGACTGATCCCCCTGGTAATTGCTATTCCTTTCCTGGTAAGGTATTTCATTGTTAACGGGTAGAGGGACCATATGTGTCACGCCCAGCACATCCAGGGCCTTCACAATATCACATTGTAGGGGGATATGGCATCGATGACGATGAAGCTGCAATTAATCGTCACCTCTTTATCTTCATCAGCCATTATGACAGGAAGGGTTATGACACCCAAAGGGAGCACCGTCTTTCCAGTAAAGCTAGATAGTGGTGAATTGGTTCTCGTTCAACTATCACGCCCTAGACCCAACTAGTTAAAGTAGTTGGCAAACATCACTTACACCCCGCTGCCATCGTCTACGATCATCCTTTTGGCGTAGAAATATCTGGTTATAGCGTGGATCACCATCAGGTCATGGGTCTATTTCTAAGAAGGTTATGGCTTCCTCGGTTCAAAATCATTTCTGGAGGGGTTCTTCTAAGGGACATATCGGGATTGGGCTTTAACGATGATGTTCGAGGATTGGTCACTCACCACTTCATTCATGAAATTGATCACTCTCTTCTGCCTCTCGTCTCGATTTCTATCCGCCTGAACCACCTGGTTGGGCCTACCATTTTCTCTTGGTTGATCTTTAGCTTGTTCCCTATTATTTCCTTGTTGGTCTCGACCACCTCAATCGGATCATCTTTTGAAGGGTATCTAGTGGCGACGTCCTCTCTTTCCCTTCAAGGGGTCTTCTCTCTTTTGTCTTTTGATGCAGTCCGGGAGTAGGTCTTCTCTAGCACATCTTTTTATCTCCCTTTTCAGGTGAATGCACTCATCTGTATCCCACAGTCCTTGTAATGATTACAGAACTTGGGAGAATCCCTCTTCGAAGATATGTCCTTTCTGGGAGGATGAGTAAAAAAACAAACCTTTATGGATAGAGGGTATCTCCAACTGAGTCTTATTTAAGGGGATGTAGCTCTCGAAAACTCTGCTCGAAGCCTCCGGGTTTTTTCAACCTTAGCTTGAAAAATTTAGCAATCCTTTCACCCCACCTATCCCCTTCTCTCTTTAGCTTTGTAGCTTCCTAGATCTTTAAGTATTGTTCAACAATTTCTTGTAGCTGCTACAAGATTTTTGGTTTCTTCGAGGCCAGCTTCTTATATAGGTTGAGGTTGGAGATCCCGTTAGCCTATGATCACGATGTCCTCTGTGCGATTGATCACACTAAGGATTTTTTCCACATATCGATGGTAGAACGCTTCTGACGATTCACCCGGCCTCTTCTTGCTTTGGTAGAGTTCAGTGAAGGTCTTAGTGAACTCTTCTTTTGTAAGAATTCGCTCAGCATTTCCCTTCTGAAATATCTATAGGAATACAACAACCCCTTGCCAAGCTTGTTGAACCATTCTTGGGCTTTTCCTCATAGGTAACTCCCTAACAGCTTACACGTCAGCTGTTCGTTGAAGTCCCTCAAATTCATTGGACAGAAAAAATGTTTGTAAAAACTCGCGAGGGCCTGTATATCCGCTGTACGTGGGGAGCCCTTCGAGCGGCTTTACATCAGTGGACCACCGAGTTTCCATGATTGCGGGGTTAAAAGGGAAAGTTGCAACTTGGCCCAAGGGCCCAATCAATCTATCCAGCTCCCTTACGATGTCATTGCTCAAATTGCCTCTGACGCGCAGGTTAACGTATTTCCTTGACAAAAAGGAGGCATCCATAGTGAGGATTTGATACATCTGGTTCGTATCCATGTATCCAGGTCATGGCTCTCTCATGGAAAAACTGTAATACGGCTGATGTTTCCCTTAGTGATAAGGGTCACATGAGGGGATCTCCACTCGAGGCCATGGGTGCATTTGGCTTTTATATTCGGGGTGGCACCCTATCTGCCAAGCCACTGGGCGAGGAATCCTCCGATTTAACATATGTGAGGCTGAAATAGGTACCGAATATGACAGCGTATGTCCCAAACTAGGGGAAATGGGTTCAGGCCGATCTTGGGCACCTATCTCTACGTTCGCTAGGTAGGACTCTCTGGGGGTCCCCATTAGCTGAAATCTCGGCTGCCGTATCAAGGGCATCGAGAGTGGGCCGCCACCTAATGTTGGATCATTGTTTGGTAAAGCATCGGGGGATCGACCTAATAGCCAGCAGATCTAAGGTTCTGGGCTAGTTGCGCTAGATCTTGCTGGGACGGAGGAGGCACACTAATTGCACCTCGATTTGTTCAAGCGATTCTTGCAACCGCTTCTACCAAAGAATTCACTAAGGGTTTCATTAATTCCGGCTCATCTTCCCTTTGTTGAAAAGCTTGATTTTTTAGGAATGATCTCCAATACCTCCTACCCAGGGTTCAGCACTAACCTCCATTCGCCTGGAGGGCATAGTAGCCTCGATCTGAGACCCCTCTGGCATCGTCGTCATCAGGATCTGGTCGGTGACTACCATCGGGGGTCTTTTCCTAGTTCTTAAAGGGGCTAAGGGGTAAGACTGCATTTTTTGCTTCCCCCTCCCCTTCCTCACTCGATAAGGGGATTGTACTTCCTCACCAGTGTCTAAGGTTCTTCCTTTAACTCATTCACTTCTATGCAATGTGTTTGCCGTAGAAGCAGGCATGAATGGCGAGACTCATAAATCTGACAAAATGGTCCCACTGGGTATGCCAGCTTGATGCTACTAAGAACCTGAATAAGCAACGCCTCACATCCTTTCACCGTAACCTGTAAAACAAATCCCCCAGAGTCATCCGGAGGGAACCCCTATGATGGTAAAGTCAGCCCTAATATGAGTAGTGAGGAATCATAGAGCATAATTTGTAATGGGAGCCATAACTGAGTATATATACTCTAGCAACCCTAGGGTTTACATTTGGTCATAATACTCTTTAACTCAATAGGGCTAGGTAGGCCCAATTGTCAATATTATTTATGCAGCTCATTATTTTTACTTGTGGTCCATTGATAATAGGTCACTCAAAAATATATATCATCAGGTTGACATTCAAACCAAGGTCCCGGGGAAGTCCCCAGGATACAACTTCAATGCCTAAGTCAGTTTTTGGTTTACACTGACTCATTTCTGGGAAAATCCCATTACTTGTCTTCTTGTCTTGAATTTCTATTTATAGCATGTGAGATGCGAGATCTCTACTGATTTTTTACCCACGCCCTAGAGCGTCTTAATCTTGTGGGAGAATTAACCAACAAAGTGCAAGACGATCAAAGATATAATTTATAATTGTTTCCCCTGTACTCACTGCTAACTACAATAAAGTATCTTGTAGCAGGTCTGGGGTTATCCAGAGAGATCTAGAATTCAAGAGTTAGCTTGACACAACCCACGATTGGGAGTCACTCCTTTCCTATGTCGGCAATAGCTAGTGCTTTAAAAAGATAATGAGGGGGAAGGTTTGTGAAAAATAAATTACTAATCATGCAAGCAACGAGATTTAACTATGATTAACTAGTCTTAGGGTATTTGGGTAATATGATCGATTAATGACTTTGATCCTAGATTCTATCACATTTAGACATATAAACCTATTCTCATACCTATGTCACATAGTGTGGACATGGCCAGAAATTTCCAGTGCCTTTCACATAAAAATTCGGCTCCCTTAAAAACCATTTCACTGCCTCCATAATTAGGGATGCAATTCGATCTTTAGATACTGCATTCATCCACATCATTTCACTCCTGATGCTAACGAACCCCTGCTTAAAGGATCAAAGTCTTGCGTAGGTAGCCATCGTTAGATACGAGATTAAGGACACTACGTCTTGAGCACTCCACTATGGACACCAACCTAGGCCTAGAAAGGAAAAGGAATTATCATCTCGTGGTGACTCAAGGGTTGATATAACCCTAGTCGCTAAAAACTAAAATGCGTATCTACCGGGGTAAGCCAAGGATTTCCCCTCATTAGGAGTTTTAATAGGGCAACCACCAGTCCACCACTTATAACATGCAATCACTCACACAACTAGTCAATTGGAGTTAACATTTTTCAGGTCAGCATTGTTCAAGGTAGCATGAATGCACTCATCTTCTGATGTCTCGAGCCTACTTGGTTGTTAGTCTAACACACTAAAGATAGCATTAAATAGCCTAGCGTGATATTATACTATATAGAGAATTATGGATGCATCATACGAAATGTCATGGCATAAATCATACATGAATGAAAATACAAATCATACACAAACATACATGAATGGAAAATACAAATCATACACAAACATACATAGGGTAATCTAAAATCTCACAAAATCATAATCAAGCCATGAATACAAATGCATCTAAAACTCACAAAATCATAATCAAGTCATGAATACAAATGCTACCCCAAGATAATAACTATTCTAGAGACATTAAATCCAAAGCAATTACTGGATTTAATGCCATTAGGCTATAACTAGAGAAATAAATGAAAGAGATAGCCTCCACTCTACCTAATTACTACTATGAATAAAAATAATGGAGTGGCTCTCTCTAAACCATAGAAGACTAGGCTAGCATATAGAGTAGATGAGTTTTGGGCTACACAAGGCCCAAAAAAGTAGAAAATCCTAGTAGCCACACATGCCACATTGGCATGCCTCGTACAATAATGCACATGTCGGCCAGCCCGCCCCGTGCAAAGAAGCATGGGGTGTGGAATGGAGATGTTCCTTGCTCTTTCTGATTGGACGGGTCGTTCCAAAGTTCACGGCCCATTGTCTAGAGCTTCATCACGTGGCTTTTGATGGCACGGGCCGTCCCAAAGTGTATTGTTCATCATCTGGAATATCGTTCCTCAGCTCCTGCTGGAACAGGCTATGCCAAAGTGCACGTCCCATCATCTAGCCTTGTATTTTTCTTCTTCCTCTGAGCACGAGATGTGTTGTTTTGCACAGCCCTAATACTTGGCCCCATTCCATTAGCATGAGCTATGGCACGGGTCGTACCAAGTTACACGACACATTTTATTCTTCCACTTTTCTAGAACTTGCTCATTTCTTCACTGCAACTATCGACTACCACGTTTTGACTCATGGCCTTCAATCTTCTACCATCCTTCCGGATAGCCTTCTAAAATATACTACCATTATTGCGAATGACCTTCTAAAAGTAGTTTGAAATGCTTACGAGCGATCTACATATGATGCTCACAAAAAAATCTAAATGCTCGTAAGGACTAAAATTCATTAGACCTTAAATAGGCTACAAATTGAAGGATTTAGATATGACAATCGAAAATGATCATCTAAACTCCTTACGATGTAAACCTACCTAAATCTAACAACCTACCAATCAAAAGAATATAAAAGAGAAGTTAAATGCTTTGGAAAATTCATGCATTTGGTGTCTCATCAATCGTGGTCCACTTTGATCCTATCATTACTAGATTGTGGTCTTCCTAGAATAATCATGGGTGCTAACCATATTCCTTCTCGAGGCAAAGTTTTTCCTGTATCGTACAAGTTGTACTTCATTTTTTCTTACCTAGCTCAATGGTTACGAGGTGTTATCCTTTGGCTTGAACTTTGTGTGGTTCAGGGAGATTCATACCACCGCCCACTCATTTTGGTTTTATGCTTGAAGATGCAAGGGACCCTATTGGGTTATTTGACTCAGGGGCAAAAGTATGGTAACTGCTTTCATTTAATAACATGTTGTTATGTCAGTACCAATGAGATTATCTAGTTTCAGTTGCGTAGTGTTATGATATCTATGGCTCAACGCTTGGCTGGTTATGCCGAGGTGGTGAACAATTTGCCTGAGTGAGTGACTGAGTTAGAAGCAGAATTGGCGCGAATCGAGGAAGAATGTGTCAAGCTGGAGATGGGAGTCACTGAGGAGCGAAGTCTCAGTGATCAAAAGGACCATGTAAATGTCTTGCTTTGCGACAAGCTATCTGGGCTACGAAAGACGACCCTGCTAGTTCGCGGTACCCTCGGGTTTTGCTGAAAAAGTTGGTGTAAACAAGAAGTTTGTGTGAGGCCGCCTAGGCTGCCTAACACAAATTTTTGTATTGTTTATGTATTAAAATAATTGAAATTTGATAAGGTCGTATAATGATATTTAAAGTATCCAAATCATAATAATTTTTATTAACGTTATTTTGAAAAACACAATGTTGTTTTACCAAAGTGATAGTCAAATTATAAAAAGTCATGAATCCTCTTAGTTGATATTAAGATAAGACAATACACAAAGCATGAATGCCATTATTTTAATATGAAAATAAGATGATACACAAAACATAGAATTCTTATTATAACAGGTTTCGAGGTAACTAAACTTCACAAATTCAATCCATACCATCGACCAAAGGCTGGATAAACTTATTACACAACATGGAAGGTGAACCCATAGAGAAGGGGGAGAAGTGGTGAAGTACATAGAAAAACATGCGCTAAAACAACATAAATAGCAACACCTCTTGAACAATTTACTAATTATTATCAGTGGTAGGCAACGGATTGTGAGAACTGTGGTCGATGAAGAAAATTTCATAAACAGCGGCAGCAATAAAAGCACCGACTATTGGGCCGGCCCAGTAGACCCATTGATGGGTCCATTTCCAGCTAACAACAGCGGGCCCAAACGAAATGGCTGGATTCATGGATGCCCCGTCAAAGGCTCCTCCCACTAGAATGTTGGCTCCAACAATTAAGCCGATGGCCAAGGGCGCTATAATTCCCAAATTACCCTTTTTGGGGTCAATGGTTGTGGCGTACACCGTGTAAACTAAGCCGAAAGTCAACACAATTTCAAGAACAAATGCATTCCAAACGGATACTTCACTTGAAAGAGCGAAAACACTGATTGCCTGTGCCAAATCCCAAAGGGTGAAAATAAAGTAGTAGGTGAGTGAAAATCAATGGGTTTAAATTATTAATTACATAAATTATACATTTTTAAAAAATCTAAAGGATCTCAATATTAAATATTGGTTTCAATAGTTATAGAAATAATATCTCGTCCAAATTATTTTTGAGTGATTCAATTCATTCATATAAACTTATAATCCGGTAGTATTCAAGTTTTATTAATTTAGTTTAATTGAGAAATAAAGTATTATAATAATTTAATCATCGAAACTTCAAAGTGTACCTAGTTGTCAATTCATTAACCTTTTGCGTAATGTCAGTGTGTAAAAATGCATGTATATGCGGGCGAAAAATCTTCAATACTCCAATGGCATGAAAATTTTGTATGCCATAATTTCATAACAACATGTGTAAAAAGGAAACATTCTCTCCTTTCTTCTAATTAGGATTGTTTTCATTTGTATTTTTACACAATACCTCAAAATGCATAATTAATTACTAATATTTTTAATATCAAGTAAACTCATAAATATATAACATTAAAATAATATTCCCTCCATCACACTCTAAATTGCTTATTTACTTTTTGATAGTTAAATTTTGTAAACTTTGACCATGAATATAAAATAATATATAAGTAATACATATATCATGTGAAATATTGTTAGATTTGTCTTAACATCTATTTTTAAATATCAAATTTTATTATGCGGCATTGTTACACGTAACTAGAGATATTTACGGTCATAAAAAGACTTGGGTGAGACGGTCTCACCTAATTTTATGGTGAGACGGGAGATTTAAATACAATTATTTAAAGACGGGAATGATATTAGGTACTTTTTGTAATTTGTAATACTTTAGTTTGTGCATTGTCTCACCGTAAGTTATGGTGAGATGGTCTCATATGAGTCTTTCTCATTTCTATTATATGGTGTTTGAGACTAAGTAAGCTAAAAAAACTGTAATAAAATAATATTTTAATATCGTATCAATATTAGATTGAATTTGATATTGTAGTATTCCTAACCAATAAGGATGTAAGACATGGTGACGTTTTAAGGTTGGATGTGAAGTTGATTTTAAGCTTATTTTCTTTTCAGGTTGGGCTGGGCCATTTTGAATAGGAGTAATCGATCATTTGACAATAATTAGAATCTGTCAATGAAACAAACATTTATAAAAAGTGTGGAAATCAATGAAAACGGAGGTAGTATTATTATATCGGAATCACTTCTCACTGAAAGAAAAACATAGGCACATCAACCAAAACCTTAATTATGCAAACAATTTGGTTGGACGATTTTCAATAATCTCGTTTATTTTGTTGTTTTCAATACATAAACTGTAGTAGACCACCGCAAAATATGTACATGGTGGCTACTAGTAGAATATTCCTCAAATACATCAAGATCTCACACGTTTTGAGGCGAATACAGTGTCCAATGCATACATGATACACATGGAGAAGGTAATTCAGCTCCAAATTTGAGGTTGGCAAATACATTATCTACATTATATTCAGTGATGATTACCCTCTTTGATTTGCTTCACACCTACACTACCAGATCCGCAAGTCATTGTTTGACTTGAAAGTTCGTATCCTCCTTTCCCTTCCAAATTATCCGATCAAGCTTTGCATAGAAGTTCTTGTAAAACTACGGCATATAAACCCGATGATGAGTACAAAATAATGGTAAAATGTAAAAACTAAAGTGAGCAAAATTAAAAGACAGAGCAAGCTAACCTTGTGATATTCCAGAGTGTCCCCCGCGGCCTTCCGTACATCCACCATAAAAAGGGAGGGCGCGACTTCAAAAACCTTCAAAACCAATCAAACATTGGATCAAACAAGTGTTCCTACATGATGACTTTAAGGTGGACGTAACCACCATTAATTTCTCCTGATACCCGAATATCAAGACATTTGTCCCAAAGGGGAAAGCTAAGAATTGGAATGTGTAATTTGGGCATACCTCCACGACAACAGCAAACTGACCAGCCCATTTTTCAGAAACCCCTTCAAGTCTGGTCTGTATTGCACCATAAGTAGAACTGATTAAGAAATCAATTTGCATGTTTGATAAACTTGTTATGCTTCACGTGTGACACCTTTTGGGTCCAGAATTAGAAAATCGGCCTCGTTAAGAAAATTTCCAAACTATAACTCGTGTGCAACTCATTGAATTAATAAACGAAGCAAATGTAAATTTGAATAAATAACTAGTAAGAATGCTGATTTATGCGTCAAGTTTTGATTAGTACTTGAGATATTCCACTACATGCTGAAAAGAATGGATTTCAGAAGAAACCAAGAATACTATTTATTCCTTTCTATGGAAACACCTTTGATGGATATGTTTTATTGGAAAAGGAAGTTGGAGAGCTATACCGTGTAATTTCGTGCATGAACCTTTAGACCCACTGATTCTGCGGCCGCTGCAATTGTTGCATTTATAACATTAGCAGGTTGCCGGGAAACAAAACGAGTTTGCCTCTTAACATGATCCTGCAATAATGTCAGGTCAATCCAGTGGCTTCAGATTACTAACAATGGAACAAGCTTGGAATGTAATAGGCACTACAGCATGCGGAGTTTGTGCTTAAACAAATGTAACAGAACTTCGAAGTAGAAAAATGAAGCAGTCAAAGGAAGGAAATGAATACAGTGATGAAATCAAATAAGAGAACAAGAAGTAGTAGAAGCATGCTTCAGAATTGAAAAGATAGATAGGGGAGGGGGTTTATTTTTCTTATGTATATACGTACAATCCAAAGAAGAGAATTTAAAATCCGAAAACAATCATAAGATAACACGGGCCTTTCTTTACACTCTTTCTTGCAATCGTTACGTTCAGCATAAGCAGGATTCTTTATGTAAAACAGTTCATTATGATTTGAAAAGCAGGTGACAATGTATTGGTGATAGTATGGTGAGCTTAAGAACTGGAAACTTTACCTGCTGCCTGTCAAATAAGGCCGCTAGATTTAAACCTTGAGAAAGAGTAATCATCTCAAAAGCATTCATCACAAGAGGTCCATTCTCCTTGTTTCCAGATTGCTCGGTCACAAAGTGATCCTGCAGAAACAAAGAAGAGCAGATTACAAGCTATTGACCTAATGACAAAGCAGACTCTCTATTTTGCAAAATATATCTTCCTTAATTCAAACAAAACTATCACGACACACTTTTCCCCGTACATATAGTTACCAAAATAGAATTTTGTCCACATGAAACAATAGTTAGTAAATTTATAGTTATGACCAACCAAAAACCCAACCTCAATGTCATTAAACACAGCCTGAACATCATCCAAATTCACCGCTTCATCCTCTTTGGGTCTTACAGGGACATAGTTTCTTTGAAACCATGAATCTCGTCTTATCCCTTCTATCGTAATTCTCTGCATTGACAAAAGACACATGAAATGAAATGTCAAATAGAGGTATCAAACAGGATAGCTATCAAGTCCCAGTTTCCAATTCATCAAGTAAACATTCCAAAACTCATTGAAGCAGATTTACAAGCTAGCTATAAGCCTAAACCAGGCAAAGAAAGCCAGTCCCAGACATAGTTATAAAAGGTTTAGACGCAAACCTGAGCCAGCTAGGCACAACAATCAGGAGCTCAGCATCAATAACCTAAATGATAAAAAATATTTGCAGAATGGTCTCTCCTACTAACATCATTTTACTGCCCCAAAATGAAATTTAAAAGCACATTGTCCTATTTTAATGCAACTTCTTTTGTAAACATCTAAGCAATTCAAATACTCAGTCTGTTACAACATAAGCTGCAATTGTACTGTTCATTTAGTTAAAATTGACTAATTTAAACTATAAAATTCTATTGATATATAAGGAAGGATATATCATGTGGCATACGGTTAGATTCATCTTAATGTATACTTTCAGAATATTAATTTTTACTATTTTTATTGTACATAATTAAAGAAATTAATGGGCAAATATTTTTTGAGTCAACTGTCAAAAGTCAAAGTGTGCAGCTTATGCTGGACCGGGGGGGGGGGGGGTACTAATTTCAGCAAAATCTACAAAAAAAGTTATCCAAGAAAAGAAAACAATAAT
>JAULKK010000001.1:4759855-4776469 GCA_032355705.1 Rubia peregrina | reverse complement strand
GTAAAGATCAAAATCAAATCCTAAATTTAGGAAACCAAATATATAGTCTGATAAGCTCTGATGAAAGGGATGACAAGGGATTATAATCGGAACACTATTACAAACCTAGGATAATGTAACACTTTGAAAGTGTTGTTTTGGATGCTAATAATATTAAGTTGAACATGTTGCTACACTTTTTTTAGTATTATCTTAGATGATGTTGCATTAAATCTGACGCAACACATTTCAAAATTTATGCAATACTTTTCAAATACTAAAATAACACTTTATAGGTTATTGTAATATTTTAATAAGTATTGAAAGAAAAGTGTAGCAGTGGTAGAGACTGGGATGGATTCAAAAGTATCGGTGGAAATTTTGGATTTGTATATGTGACATTTGTCTAATTATCTAATTAGTGCAACACCAAAAAAAATGGAGATGGTTAGATGTGGTTTCAGAGGTCTTAGAAAGTTACGTGGTACGTGGTTACTATAAATGATCCAACAATGACCTCCGTTTATCTGTTTTAATAATTCAATGGCTAATTAAAGTAACACGTGAAAATAGTTGGATTATATTGGCCTGGAGAAGATAGTTACAAAGTGTCTTCTCTAGTTGCACCTTTGATCGTCTCCGATTAAAGGTAATTTCAATAATTGCCTTTAAAACACACACATTAAATGCAGTTCTCAACTGCCTTTGAAAGGCCAGAGGAACCGCCTTTAATGGCTTCTGAACTCGGAACCCATGGTGCCTCCATCGCCCTGAAATACATGTTCCAAATTCGGAATGCACATTAAAAGCGGTTCTTACTTCAAATAATTCCAAACTTGGAATGTGAGCTACCTCCGTCGGTCCAGGATAGACGTTACGAACTCGGAACCTCATGCGGTTCCGAACTCGTAAATAATTTTGGACCCAAAATTATGTCCTATGTGAGGGGACTTCCCAATTCGGATGCACATTCCGAGCCGTCTCTATAATTTCACGCCTTCAATTCTTTGGGGGCAAATTCAATTTGCAAACTCGGAAGTCAAATCGGGCCGAATTTTCTTACGAACTCGGAATAGCCAACGACTCCAATGGTAAAAATACAATTTTTATTCATATTCCCGGCTCAAAATAAGCCTCATTCCACATCCAGAATTGTAACACAATCCACAGAATTATTCTTCAAACTAACAAAACTCTATAGAAAATGCTAACTCTAAGCAATAATCTATAAACAGGAATAGAAATCAAAGCAATTCTATTCCGAACTTTCACATCACACTAATCGTACATGGATGATGGTTCAAATAAAAAGACATGCACAATATTTTGATCGATATTGTTTGAGCTTAAAACCCCTAGGATCTCACCAATTAGAATGGTCCCTAGTCCCTTTACAACCCCTGAGAAAGAATTTCCTGATTTGCATATTTATTTCTCTGTGTTATAACTTGCGAATTATTTGAGTGATTGTCCTTCATATATTGAGAGTGATTGTGTGAAACTGTGAGAAAATATTCATTGTTTGTCTTATTTTGACTAAATTGATTATTAGATTTCCTAATCTTGAATATTTTCATTTCAATTACTTTAAGGATGATAATTAATTCTCAGGTGCGTTAACATGAATCTTTACTCCTTGGCAGGGGAACATTTGTCATTATAAGAGTACAATGTGGAGTTTTTAAATGTTGAATTTTCGTCTATCTTGTCATGTGTTTTGTGTTTTCATCTTACATTTTTTATTTTCTTTTTATAGCGTCGTTTAGATAGAGTCTTATGAAAGAATGAGAATTTATGAACACTATAGATTGTTGATTGATCTTATTTTCTTCACTTCATACTTGAGGGCAAACATGATTCAAGTGTGAGGATATTTGATGTGTGTTATATTGTGTTCATATTTTGTGGGATTAATGTGATTTTCTTTAGATATAATTTGCACTTTAGGTGTTTTTGATGCAGGACTTCATGAATTGTGAAGAATTGAGAGGGAGCTATCTATACATGTACTCTTTTTCCCTTAACCAATATTTTTTCCCATTGGGTTTTCCAGATTAAGGTTTTTAAAGAGGCGATGCTCCAATGGAAAATGATCTTATTTTATAAGTCATTTTTCAGGGATGAATGAAGAGAGGCAGAAGCAGAATTGTTGAAGTTATGTGGTGAAAAGTGAAATATTGAAGAGATTTGGATTTGATGAATTAAATATATTTACTTCTCATATTAATAAAGATTTTATTATCTCTTTCCATTTAAAATTTCTTAATTTTAGGAATTAGTTAATTAGAGTTAGAAGAGATTTGATTTATATTCTCTCGGAAGTAGTTGCCGAATTTGATTTGGTTTCGGTTATTCTTAATTATTTGGTGAGGACGTGCATAATTATTTGGTGTTCAAACAATCTTTGCGCAGACTTGAATTTGGCTTTGGCTTCTGGTTTGATTTTTCGTTTCGTTTTGTTTTTATTTTGTTATATTAATTATGTTTTGTTTTTATAATTTTATTTGTTTAGTATAATTATGATGAGTAGTTAATTTATATTTCGGCATGGGATAACGAGTATTAGTTTATAAATCGTGAGACCTAATTGTTCTATTATTGATTCTTATGTGCTCTTGGTTTAATTTTATTCTTGATATGTTCAACCCTGATCAACTTTGATGTTGTTGAGATATTGCTATCTAATTCCACTGATACAGTTAGTAAGTATCGAGTTCTTGTGAAAAATAACTAACTGGCTAAGACTGTAATAGCAAGATGGGGAACAATTAAGTGTGCATTGCTATTTGCTTTTACTTTGGTAAATGCTATATTAGGTTCTTTTGATTCTTAATGCCATCGAGGTGTGTATCTGGTTCATCGAATACTTTTCGGGGGCAGAAATAATTGATTAATTATAATTGATCAATTGTCGACAAGGTAAGAAAGAATCAGGGAGATTAAGCGTACCTACTTTCCAATAACTGATAGATACGTAAGGATTAATTCATCATTGCGTCTATGATCAATGTTAACTAATGTAATTTATTCTGAGCCGATTACATTCATTATATATTTTTGAGATTTTTAATATTTGTTTGTTTGCATTTTATTTCATATTTGATATTACTTATTTGCATCATTAGTTGTTAGAAAAATCTAAAATTTAAGGCGTCGTGGCAACACCAAAATTGTTCTATATTAGTAGGTAATTTTTATAGTTATTGTTCCATTTCCCGTGAGATCTACTCTGCTTACTACAGTGCTAATATCATCATTAGAGTTTGCAGATTTATTTTGGTGAGAGAAACGACGTCCACCAATAACTACATTTTCAATTTCAAGTAAATCCAACTTCACGGCTTCTATGCACTCTATTGCGTAAAACATTATGTAATAGCCTCATTCCCACGTTTGCGCTTATTTTTTTGTACTGAATTAAAACAACATAAAATTTGAGTAAGCCATAGAAACACATAAATAAAGCTCGTTTAAAAAATAAGAAGGAATTTTGCCGGAATTCATACCTTGATTTCAACCACACCCATCTGATTTTACCATCATCGCTAGTGTCCTTCATAGCGGAGTCCAAAATCTTGACAAATGCTTCCGATGGTTGGAAGTGCAAGGGATCCATCCAATAAACCTGTTTCGTTGCATGAATAATCATGATTAATCACCAATAGTCTCTAAACAAAAAACAAGTGAAAATTTATGTTCATATAATTGCGTAAATGATGTTTGTAATAATTTTGTAACTATAACCTTTCAATAGGGCCCAATGAATAATTTCTTATCATTCCTCCCAAGATTTTGCGAATGTAGTCGATTCTCTCTTGATTTGCACAACCAATGTATCCAACACATCTCTTCTTTTGATTATACAAAAAATACATGTACATTAAAATTAAACATTTTTTCACATTAGTTGTAAAAAAATTGAAAGTAATAAAATGTAAACATAAATTAAATATATTTATATTGGACTCACAAGGTGTATATGGACATTAGCGTCTGATTAACTTGATCACATTTTCACAGATCCTCAAAATCACTCCATAGCACAATGATATCCCGTTTCCCACCAAAGACGCAATCGTTTCCAAGAAATGCGTAAGTTGATTTACATTTATGTGGTTGAATCCAATTGTATAGCACTCGTACAAAGTGAGGTGAGTCTTTCGGGACTTGTGCTCTTGAACCCATTGTCTAAACTTTTCTGGTGTTGTTTGAAACAGTTTAGATGTCCTTTGGACCATTTTGGTATAGTTTGGACTGCTTTAGGTGTTGCTGGTGGTTTGACTTTCAAATGCCGATATTTTATAGGATCGACATAAATAAGTTAACGGGACCACAAAAGAAACAGCCCACGGGCGGGACAAACATTCTTGTACTCTCCTTCTGGAATTGGCAACGGGGCACCCCTCACTGATGCCTTCTCTAGAGATACTCTCGACACGGTGTGATGATGTTTCATTAACTCATGCGAAACTCCATCGGCAACGTAGAGCGGTCCACCATCTATGTCTTGATCAATGTATAGCTCACAAACATGTGAACTCTGCATCGCACCAAATCCAAATGTCAATATGACAAACTTTGGATGAAAGATTTAATAAATTTAAATGTGTACCTTTTTATCACTTGCAAGTATGGCCTTGTCGAGGTTGTCGGCTTCGTCTCGAGGAGTTAGGATAATTGCCTCCTGATTAACCTCAACATCTTTAGGAGAATGGTGTGATCCTCTTAATGGGGGAGTCCATACAGGTGTTAAATCATCTAAATTCTCAGGAAGAGCTAAACTGGTGTGTTGGATCAACTTTCGAATGAGAATGTCTTGTGGCTAAATTCGTTTCTCTTGTTGAAGTGAATGTTTTTGCAATGTGTGGATCCACGATGGTTGTACACGACCATAGTATTGTGTAGTTCCAAACGCCTCTCGTTGTGTCAAGAACACACTCACTCTTCTAACATGCCCCTGGTGGTCCGGTTTTCTTGTTGCCTCACAAAGTATGTCGTGCTTAAACATGGGTATTGTTTTCCCTTCCAATTCATCATTCTTTAATTTTTCCTAAGTGGTTAATTAACTAATAGGAAAAGGTTGGCACATGTGAACGGAAAATATATGAATGAATAAATACAAAGATAGTTAAATGGTTTACCACTCGTTTTGCAAATTATTTTTCATTCTCCTTCTCGTACATACCCTCCTTGTTTTGTCAGCCTTTGACCTATTTGTCTCATCCACATCCATTGGTTGTACCTTAGCCCGAGCCTCTTCTTCGGTGAACTGGGCCTCGATTGCAATTAGAACATCTTTCTCAAGACGTTCTTTTACTAACTTCATTGCTGCCAATCCATATCCCACACGGCTTAAATTTTGAAGAACTAGATTCAAACTGGCAATGTGTTGTTTTTCTTTCCTCGTACCCTATGTTATCTTGTTGAAGACATATCAACACTAAAGACTTCTCAATCTAAATTCTTTGTAAATTTAATTTAACTTTACTAATGTTAGAATCATTCACCAAATCCCTTCTCTTGTGGATCTCCCAACTCTCTGGTTGAATGTACGTGTACAAATATCTATGGGCAATGACCTTTTTTCAGAAGAAAATATGTAGTCTCTAGACAAAGTATATTTGTGTTCCCATCCCACCAACTTTTGCACATCATGGTCGTTGCCTTCTTTCTAAGATATGCCATATCTAGGGCTTCGATTTCTAAGGGTGTTTATGGGGATTTAGATATGATTGTAGTCGTATAAGGGGAAAGTAAAATTTTAAAATAAGGGAATCGGAAATTGGTTGGTGAACAAACTATAGCCAATAGCGGTACGTTGCACTCCATCCATAAGGTATCCTTATAGTATTTTGATACCTCATGCCAACTATCATATCGAATGTCTACCCTTTTTCTTCCAATCTTCGCGACCCAACTAGACCATTTCACACAATCTTTGGACAAACATTTGCCCGACTTGTTAAAAACCAACGGAGTTAACTCTTTCCTAGCCATCATATGTTCTAGTGCTATACAATGTGTCTTTGCTATTCCTACTTTGTCGAATTTATCATCTTCATTGCAACCAAATCTCATTGTCGCGAGATGGCTATTTTGTGAACGTGACACATTATCACAGGTTCATTTCTTAGACATTATCAAAACTACAACAACAAATTCTCCCCAAAATCATGACACTAACTTCATAAAACATAGCTTAGACTGCAAACTATGGCACATGACATCGGCATGAAACATCTTCAAATGCTTTCACTATCAGGAAAAAAAACATTAGGTTTTCACAACCCGGGGTAAGACCAAGGTCACAATCATTAGGATATCAAAAATCAATCACATTAAACAATAAATATTTAATATCCCTAAAAACATCCAAGAATAGACTTAGCCTAAAAAATCCAGGGTCTTACAACACTAACCTTAACAATACATAAGTTCATGAAAGCTTTCTCACCTTCAAGGGCCTTGTTGATCATCTTCCTCCTCAAAAAGGACAAAAGGAAGTTAGAACAAAGAAAATAGAAAAGGAATGTAAAAGCACTAAGCATTTACACTTACCTTTCATCAAAATTTGAAGAAATCATGGAGAAGAAATGAAGAGAAATGAGTTATATAATTGAAGAGGCTTTTGGTGGGGAGAAATGGAGGGAACTTCGCGGGTTTTGTTAGGGTATTTAGTACAATTTGATAACCCGTGTTTATGAACCATTTTCCCGTCAGATTCATCTTCCAAAATCAGAAGATCCGGGGATTTTAATTTTAAAAACCTCCAATCATCTTCCGAGTTCAGAACCGTTATTAATATTTAAAATGAGTAAATCCAACGGGCATGTGTTAAATCAAAATTTCAAACAAACTTTCCCAATTCCACAATCCCCAACCAAACCCTAACTTTTCTCCACCTTCACTAATTTACCAATCTGATCACAATGTCGAGACCTCGATACACAAAGAAGAGTACTTGCGCAGTGAGTGACCGGCCACCAACCATACACCGAGATTGGGGTATTCGAGCAGTTTTTCAACAAAAAAGCAGCGGATAGGTATGTCGAATTCTCCAAGCATAAAGTGAACAATACTAAAGTAATTTGTGCATCCTCACTTGAATATTTGAGCCTACGCTATTTGTTGAACCGTTTCAAACAACAACTAAAGAAATTGATGTGTTTAGATGAAAATGTTTATGCCAATGAGGTTATTCAATTTTTTGCTAATTTAGGACAAAATTTTAATAATTGTGATGTAACTATGATGAGTGGCAAGGAAATTGTGGTAACTAAGTACACAATCAATAAATCCCTAGGTAACTCATACACCTCCCCTGAGAAACTGAGACCCAACGATCCCCATGACCCCCTAGAAATATATCACCAACAGAGTGGGCCCTCACTCACCGAAGCATTCCCATTAAAACCCGTAGTCATGGATAGGAAGTAGTTTAATAGAACTGTTAGCACCTCAGGCAAGACAGAGAGCTATGATATAGAGGTTTTGACGGTAGAGCAAAGACTCATTTGCCAGTGGATATGTTTGAATATTTTGCCCACGGGTGAATATACATGTGAGCCGACAATTGAAAATATTATGCTATTCTACTATATGATGAAGGTAGTTAAGATAACAAGAAAAAAGACTCACTTATGGTGGTTTGATCACTGCTATGATCAAGAAGGCCGACTTCTAGCCAAATAATTGACCCATGAACTTAGAATTTTATGACGACGCATGGTTTCAACATAAAAAATTGACTATCGACGATAACAATAAATGGGAGCGGCGGATTCTTCCAGGACAATTGGCTAAGAATGCAAAAGGGCCAGGGAATCAAAACTCAATAGAACCGAGGCATCGGAATCTCGTAAGTATATATGTTTGCTATTTTATAGTAGAAGTTAAACTTTAAATTAATGTTAATGGTGTATGTTTATTTTTTTGAATTTTTTGTCGGTTTGCGGACCAGCTGGAAGACTACCATAGAGAGGTACCTCAACTGCATACATGGCGATGTTGAAGAGACCTCTCAAATGTTGGCTAGAGTCGATGCCCAGCATGAACGTTTAACGGAGGCTCAGGGACACCACCTAGAACTAAGCAAGGATGAGGAGCCACAAAACTTTGAACTAGTTTTCACGGACAACAAGGGTAAGGGCGACGCAAGATCGAATAATGGTGGGAACCAAGAGACGGGGCCAGTTCATGGTGGTAACCAAGTGGAGGACCACGACGATGATATTGAGGATATGTTATAAGATGTTTATGCTAATTCTGATAGATTTTGATTTATTGGAAACCATGACTATTGAATTGTTTACATATTTCTAAACACTTCTACATACAAATTGTGGAATATTTGTTAAATTTGGATTGATTCGATATATTTTTAATGGTTGAATGTTGTCCAATGATATGGACGTTATTTGGAAATTGATCTATTTGTTGTTTCATGCGTATGTTTTATATGGTGATGGCTAGAACTCTAACGTTTTAATTTAGTGCTTTAAGCAATCAACTATATTCTCCATTTTTCAAAATTTACCATAAGATCCGACTTATTTCCGATGTTAGAACAACATTAGTACTATGTAAAATCAGGGACGAGGTTATTACGAGTTCGTAAGTGAATCAGGGAAATTTGACATGTTGGGCCGATCCGTGTTCTAAGTTCAGAATAAGAGCTTCTAAATTCATCCCCTAATTCTGGTTTTTCTCGGGTCCAAAACAAGTGTAACTTTTATTTTTCACTAATCCTTTCCGAACTCGGAACCTCCTCAACTACAATTTATGAAGGACCAATTTTCACATTATAAGCTCATAAACTGTAGATCGGCTCTTTATTTAACTGGCCCTTAGCTGGTTCTGGACTCGAAACCAGCACCGTATACTAAAAAATACCTAAACCAGGTCGTCTATTCCCATTCCAACACCAGTTTCAAACCATAGAGTGAAAATTCAAATCGAGGAACCACGAACGGTTGTCCAAGCACAGAGGGCAAGGATTAAGGATGGAAAGAGGTGACTCGTCACGCATCCCTCATTCAAGATCCACCGACAATAACCCCAGGTATGATCAAACCAAATTTGTGTCATTTCCTGCTCAATCTGGGTCCAATATATGACGTGCAAAAGGGAAATTACCCGATAGCTATATTGTTGATTTAAATGAATATATGAGAATTGGATTAGCTGATCCCTTATAGAAATTTTAAGACCAATATGTGAAACTTTGCTCTCGTGTAATGAACCATCGTATTTTGATTTGTGTTGTCAATTCTATAGCAATCTCCATGAGGTTGGGGATGGTGATCATTCCACTAGGATTTGGGGGATATATCTTGCTATTGCCAATGAATTTTGTACAAAGCCTTAGATTGCCCATATTTGAACACAGAAAGCATCTATCCGGAAGAGCTTGAGGGTCCTTTGGACGATGTTTACCATAGGGATAAATTTCCCCTGTTTATTGATTACCCCATATGTTAATCCTATTCAATGTAGTGTTAAGTATTTCCAACGTGATCCGACGGATTTGGGTAAGCCATATAATTTTTGTCTGAAAAAGTTAACAATAGATCAACGCATTGTGTATGAAATTATTGCTAGAAGCTTAGCTCCGACCTCTAGTCACATCACTGCTCACATCTATTCCACATTGGTGTTGTTTTATTTCATAATGGAGGGTAGAAAAATTAACCCCGGGGCATCTATACTAAGACATGTGGTTTGGGTTGGCACCTCGACAAGGGTAGTGAAGAGCCACCCGCATGGGAACTTAATCACCAAATTATTGAACATAGTCGAGGGGTTGGAAATTGCAGCCTAGGATAAACCGTTGAAGTACTTCGACAAGACGTACCTCAAAATAAGAGTTGGGTGTTGGTAGATCATAAATGGTTCCATTAGAAGGAATTAGGAGGTGGGGAGACGAGCAAGAGTCCAAGAGTTTATGAAGGTAATTGAATTTTTTTCATGTCATAGCTTTTTCTTTAATTACTGTATTTTATTATAGTTGGTTATGTGTATATTTTACCTTATTTAGATTCGGAGAAAACATACTTCATAGGGGTTAGATATTGCTATAAGTGGGTGCGCAAGGATTTTGCCGCCATAAAGGCAATTTTTTAAAAAATTGAGAAAAAAGACAACGAGCGTACAAACGTCATCTCGCATCAACCCACCTTCCTTGTCTTGACCTATCCATATCGACGGGTGATCTTCAGGATGACTTAGAGTCGGACATCCAATAGATATTGCCATGTTCTCTTCATATTTCTTGGATGTGATTGTTGTTAATTTCTTGGATTTAGGATGATTGCAATATCTTGACTTAACCTTTGAACATTTGTTTGTTTTGAATTTTTATTGACTAGTTTCAATGATGTGTAGGATGATTTACTAATTTCCATGGATTCTAGTTGATATGATCGGTTTATGAATTGTGAGCTTAACCTAGCGGCTTAGTTACTCAATAAATTAAATTAGAAGTGCGGTCTTAAACTGATTAATGGTAGAAGCAACTTTGTAGCACTTAATCAACATAACAAAAAGTATTACAAACGATGACACTACTTCTTTTATTTTATTTTCTTGTTGACCTTTTTGGCTTTGAAATTCATCATCCTCAAAGTCGCACTCAATACCGAATGTTTTGAACCATTGTACAATGGCGTCTCATTGTCGTCAAGTAAAGCTTGTAACTTCTCGAGTTTACCTTTGAATTCTATTGCAATATCCTCCATCATTTTTTCAAATTCCAAATTCCCATCTAACTCATCTTCCAAACTCTTGTTATTCATTTCACTTGTACGAGACGTTGCTCCTACTTCCAAATGCTATACCCAAGTATTGTAGGTAGTTCGAAACCCACTCATTATTAGATGTTGCCTCAATTTATTCCTCCCTAAGTAAATATCATTTCTATAATCTTTACACATGCATTGTGCTGGCACAAAACCTTGTTTGGAGGCATTTCCAAATGCTATGGTAAGAAAAGTTTCAACAAATGGCATGTAATCGAGTGATTTTCAAAGATCATTACCAATGAGTTCATTCTGATCCATTACGCTACAAGTCAATTACAATGCAACCCATTAGTATATACACAATAATAATCATAAGGCACCACTAATTGACCTATCTACATACCCTAATTCCGCATTTATATATTCGAAACCCTAATTTCAAGAAATAAATTTATATACAATTTACCTTCTCCAATTGAAAATGATGCACTTTAATGTATTTGATTTTCTTCTTCATCAATGGACATGAAATGGCAGAAAACCCTACAAATTGATTGTTTGTGAGAATTAAAAGAATTGGCCGCATTTTTTAAAAATAAATAAATAAATATATACATATATATAATGAGTGGGTTCCGAACTTGGAACCCATTACTATATTAATTACTCCCCGAATTAACACATTTTCGAGTTCGAATTAGGGGTC
Organism: Rubia peregrina; assembly: GCA_032355705.1. Lineage (NCBI taxonomy): Eukaryota > Viridiplantae > Streptophyta > Magnoliopsida > Gentianales > Rubiaceae > Rubia > Rubia peregrina. Next base: position 4,765,045 of record JAULKK010000001.1, on the reverse strand, counting down.
TGATACTCTTTCCGAGTTCGGAAGAACTATCGTCCTTTAGTGCAGGGAAAAGGCAAGAAGTTACAAACTTGTAAATGGTATCGGCCCCTTGTTACGAACTCAGAACAATGCAGAATTAAAGGCGGTTGTTTCTAACCACCTTTAATTAGGTTTAATTAAAGATGGTTATTTAATTAATCGTTATTAATTAACATTAATTAAACGGCAGTTATATAACAACCGCCTTAATATACATTTTAACCGCCTTTGACTGATTTTGGCTAGCCACGAATAGGGGTTTGAGTTCGGAACCTCTTCACCAAGGCGGCTCCGCATTTTTTTCTTGAAACTGCCTTCTAATACCGCCTTTAATGGGCTGATCTCTACTAGTGAGTGAACGTTGACAATAGTTTAGTAGCCCCTAGTTAAGTCGTTTACCCATCTGAAAAATGATAAATTTACACTGATTTAATTCACGAGAATGTGATCATTAGACCTGTTAAACAATTTAACATGCTAAAATAAACAGTGAAATTGAATTTGTCTGTATCTTAGTTCAATAACTAACACGACGAGAAAAATAATTAAGCAACCATGGGTAAACGATGATGATAGCTAGTATAGCGATTACACATCGTTAACCCTAAATTAAAATCAGAGAAGATCATTTTCGCCCTCCTCTTCGGGTGGTTGTGGCAGCCAGCAGAGAGTGGCCACACACATTTGTTTGACGATAATCATTGGCATCATTCACCAAAATACACTCTTTTACCTCTCTTTTAACCCTAGCCCAACCCTCTACTTGGATTTACTTTTACCCGAACGGAATCATTAATTATGTCATCAGTACTTTTTCACCATCCAAATTAACCCGGTTGTCAAACTTCTTGAACCGGTAAATAAAGGTCAAGATCTTAACCCCCCATATTTCATGGCTACCCCCTGGACAGACCATGACCCTACTTTTTCCCAGTCTACTCAAACCCTACCTTTTTCAATAACAGTATTTTGAAAAATTATTTAATTTATTTATTATTCTTTCATGCGTGACGATAATTATAGCAAAGCATATGCATCAAAGCATTTCATTTTCCTCTTTTACACACACTTATACATACGCACTTAATTCCCTTGCTTTTCTGTTCACAAACATACACCACACTTATAACTTTGAGCTTACTTCTCAAACCAAAGAGAGATAGAGCTTCAATTCTTTCGATCCATTTTACACCATGTCATCTGCAGAAGCTGCATCTCCTGAGAAACTTTGCTACATCCCTTGCAATTTTTGCAATATTGTTCTTGCGGTAAATTTGATTTACCAAATCAATAAAGTTTCACTTTGATGCATTTGTAGTTTTAGTGGGATCTTCTTTTCATAGCCATATGTGCTGTGTAGTCGGATCAATTTTGACAAGGTTTTACAGTGCAAGGTCCCTTTTTTAACAGGAAAAAGCTGGTTCTTTATGCAGAAACCATTTGGTAGTGGTTTAATTATTATGTTTTGGATTCGAATTTTGCATTTTGTGTTTGTTAGATAGAGTCAAGTCTCCATCAGTTGGACCTTTTCTGGTTCTTCTTTCTTTTGCAGTCAAGAAAAGTCATAACCTGGACTATCATCATCATCATCTGAGACACTGCGTGTGTCTGTGTGTGTGAGAGAGAAAGAGAGGAGAGAGAGAGAGAGAGAAATATTTGGAATTTTCAGAAAACAGCTATTTTCATTCATTTGACCTTAAAGTCATGAATCAAACAGCGATCTTGGATGATTCTAGGGTTTCTTTTTCCTTTTCCTTTTCTATATCTATAATCTTTCTTTCTTGTTTAGAAGGGATCTGAATTCTGAAAGATTTATGTTTGATTTTTTTGATGAATTTTAAGGTTTTAATTACATTGTTCTTGTTGCAGGTGAGTGTACCATGCAGCAGCTTGTTCGATATGGTGACAGTGAGATGCGGACACTGCACAAATTTATGGTCCGTGAACATGGCAGCTGCGTTTCAGTCTCTGTCTTGGCAGGATTTTCACTCCCAGGTCCATTAAATTCGTCTTTTCCCTAAGCTTCAGCTCAATTTGTGGGCGATCTATACAGTATATAGCTAGCTAATTTAGGGCTTCTTTCTTTAATGGGAATCTGGTTTTAGTTTCTTGATTTCCGGAGTTTGACCTACACATGAGCCCTAATTAACCAGCCGCCTGCATCTGAAACCTAGCTGCAGTCTAGTTAATTAAAGGTTTTTTGAGAAAAGGGATTGTTTGGGCATGATTTGATGGGTATCTTGAAATTCATCTGAGCTTGTCTTCAACTGTGGAAACATATAGTCCCCTCTATCTTGTCATAGATCCTTAATATCCTCCATGCATTATCTGATCTGGGGATTTTATGCACATTCACTCATGATCATTAATAATCATTTCGAGTTAGTCATTTCAATTCAATGGATCTCAACTCTGTCTAAATTCTAAAACCCCACCCCCACAAGCTACATTAGTTATACTTGCCAAAAAAAATAATCAAAAGAGTCGTGTTTCCAATACTGTTATCGAGACAGATAAATGTAACATCTATATTGATGCGGTTTTGCAGGCACCAAATGGTGGTGCGGCCGCTCCTGACTACCGGAATGAGTTTGGCTCCTCTTCTAAAGTTCACAATAAGATGGCGACTAGACCATCGGCCATGGCCAACCGCATTGAGGAGAGGATTGTTAACCGACGTATGATTCGATTATTGTTTTTCCCAAATGTACATTTGATTCTCTACTTTGTTGAAATGAGTTTGGTCTTTATTGGTGTAATTTCTTTGCGCAGCTCCCGAGAAGCGGCAGCGAGTACCTTCTGCATACAACCAATTCATAAAGTAAGCATTCTCCTGCTTTTGATTGAGAGTCTTCATGGTACAAATGCTAGAACTAATTAATTAAAAATATATGGAAATGATTTGCAGAGAAGAGATTCAGAGGATAAAGGCGAATAACCCGGATATCAGCCACCGCGAAGCGTTTAGTACTGCTGCTAAGAATGTTTGTATTCCCTTGTTAAAAAAAAAGTTGGTTTGTTTGCAATATATTTCTATATTATGAATGTTAATTAACTTGTGCATGTTTGATTTTGGCTTATGATTGATTAAAGTGGGCACACTTCCCCCATATTCACTTCGGGCTGATGTTGGAGACCAACGTTAATCAGCAAACCAAGGTATTTCTCGATTAATGTCTAATTTACAATTGCAACTTAGTAGTAGAGGTTCAGAAACTATATATTTAAAATGAAATGAACATAGTATTGATGGAAAAACCATAATATCTGCATTTAGAGAATGGGAAAGTTAATAATGGTTCGAACCTGTTTAGTAAAGAAACAACACCAAAGATCTCGACTGTACCTATATGTTTTTTTAGCATTATAGTAAAGCATTCACATTCTTGAGAATAATTAGGGCTTGTTGCGTGTTTATGCAACACTTAATGAATGCTAGAAAAACCTTGTGAAAACAAAACAAAAATGAAAGTGTTTTTTAGGTAATAAATGTCTCATGTTTTTCAATGTTCGTTTTTGGTAGGGTTCTGAGAAGCACCTAATGCCAAGGTCTGCTGTCTTCAACAAATGATGATCCGATTTTCATCGAACTGCTGATATATATGTGGCATGGAATGCATGCTGATCATATATAATTCTATATTATAATCTTATCGCTTTGAGATCTTAATTTCCAGTGATTTCTGAGCCACATTGCTCATATTTGAAGAAAACGAACTTGATTCAGCTATGTATCTACCACATGTTTGTGTTTGTTACCATTTCCCATTTTACCAAATTTGGTGCATTTGTTGGGATGTACTTTTTAAAGTTAAGCAATCAATTGTAACTTGCTCTAACTCATTAATCTGAGGGTACTGTTATCAGTTAATCTCAGAATTAATTAAGAGTATCTGAATTCATGGGAAATAGAAAATCCTCGAAAGTGAAAAGTCGGGTACATAGTTATTTGGTTGACAGAAACATAAGAAGTAAAATTTTGTGGGAAGATACAAATATCCTACAAAATGGAGGAAATTGCTTGCCTAAGTTCCCCAAGTAAGTGGAATTTCCCATGTGAAGTTACTTTCTCCATTCAACCAATCAAGATTTCTAATTTCATGAGACATACTATATAGAATTACATGGGAAATCAAATTTCCAAGGCAATCTAACTTTCTCATGTTCATATTTAATCAAAAACCACTTATATGCTCCCTCTATCCCAACTCCAACCAAAGTTTCCTATTTTGTTTATTTCCTTATTTGAATTCAAATTTGTGATTGAAATTCGAATATTTCAATCTCTCGCTTCTCCTGTCGCATTAGCATGCACAAATATATGTGCAAAAAGGTAATATGAACCTTCTACCGGAACGTAGTAGAACTTATAGAAAAACAATCATTGTGATTGTCTTGTGAATGACATGTTATATGTGTGTTTTGAACAAAATTATCTGTTCATGGAACCAACTAAATTAGTTTTCACCCAAAAGTATATTTGAATGTGTATACTCTCTGATATCTTGATTTTAAAATTCATCATTCTTTTCTATTTGAGACGGATTTTAAATATTGATATTTTATTCTCTTCTTTTGGGCAAGAATTTTTCGATTATATCAGCTCATTCTACATTTTCAAATCTCAACTAACTTCACTCATTCGACCCTCTTAAATCGATGTGCAAAATCAAAGAGCGAAAATGTTTGAAAACTGGAACATCTAACAATCAAATGGATGGTGTAAGAGTTGTACACATCCATCATTGTATTATATAAAGTACTCATTTCATACAATGAAAGATACCATTGTCTTCCTCAAGAGTCATGTCAATGCATGTACGTACTTGGAATGTACAACATTGACATATTGATGCCAAATTGCCAATGCCCATAACTAGCAAATCAAGCCCCAACCTTTTCGAGCACATTGAATCCATGGAAGCAAGAGAGAGGACCTCCTCTTCTTTATCTTTGTTTTTACCCCCCCTCCATCACATTACAACCAAATCCAGGAAAAGGAAATGTCTTTTGGACCACCCTAGCGACTTTTCACCAGGTTTACGTATTTCGTCGAAAACTATATACTCCCTCTGGTTTCTTAACATTGGCTCCATTTTTCTTCACATTTTCTCATGTCATGTTTGACCACCGATAACTTTAGTTGTGTCTAATAAAAAACGATAAAATTTT
>JAULKK010000001.1:4728921-4746585 GCA_032355705.1 Rubia peregrina | reverse complement strand
ACCAATGCCAGGACTTATAATTTTAACTTGCGGAAAAGGCTTGCTTTGAGGAAAGGAACTCCTCTCAGACCAAAGAGGATGTTGAAAGCTTACATTTTCGCACTATTTAACGAAAACCAGAAAAATGGCGCGGCCTCTGAGAATAACTATGGGTTGTATAAGCCTGATGGAAGTATATCATATGATATTGGGTTTCCTGGACTGTAATCTTCCTCTGCTGTTTCCTCTTTTTTGAATTTGAAGGTACAATTTCACTCGTGTTATTTTAATCTGTTATGTGTGTACTGCTCCTTTCTATCCTGTTTGGATTTTGTCAGTTTCTGGATCAATTAGTATCTTTTCTTTCTGGAGGATTGTCTCTGTTAGCAGTAGTTGGGGAAAGAAGAAAGAGAGTTAGGGTGTCTGGTGAGGCAGTAGTGGATAGCATCTTGGTTATTTATAGATAAAATTTAGCACTGCTGTAATAGAAACTTATTTCATTACAATTTTGGTGTAAAGAAGAAAAAACAAAGGTATTTAGGGATAATCAAGAAGAAAAAGGTTTACCTGGACCCAGCTTTATACGGCGAGAGGGAAGAACGGGCTATTGAAGATAACCTTTCTGCTTAAAATTTCTCCATTTTCCCTTGTCTTTTGAGCATTCTAAAATTCCAGTCATACAGAGCTTCTGTTCTGATAACAGTCAAAGAGATCTGTGACGAATTTCTTCTTTTAAATTAAATGTAAAGAGTCCTAATATAGAAATTAGTTCTTCTTTTTTTAGGGGGTTGGGAAGCAGTGGTCTTTGTGAAGTATACTTGGTAGTGTGATTGCAACAGTAGATTCTGCTATTATGTGTCTTACTGTGGTTTTTGGATTTAATGAGGAAGAATGTGTCTTATCTGAATATGCATTTGTGTTAGCTTAATATACATATACAGTAATGCATTTATGCTTGGCATTTGCAACTCTATGAAAAATCTAACACATTATTCGCCTTTTTTTCTCTCTGAAGTTAAGGTTTGGTAAACTTGGTTCTATTTCGCCAGATTTAACATGCTGCTTCCTTGTGTGTGACTCTATGGCTAGTAGGAGTATTATAGATTCCTAGCATCTTTTATTTGAAGTCCCGTTTCATGTGATATGAACGATGGTTATTAGTTAGTGTCAAAAGTCCTACTTCTCTTTTGAAGGGATGAGACCAGCTTATATTCTACTGCCTTAAAAATCATTTTTTGAGAATAGTGTAGGTCACATTATTGTTATATTTCTAGCTAAGATGACAAGTGTTTAGCAATACTGTCTCTGGAATTCGCCAATGTCATTGGAGTCCTGACAACTCGATCAAGGTTCTTTCAGTTTTGTCGATTGTTTCTAGTTATTAGTTAGTTACGTCCCCAACAGAGACTGTAGTTTTGCAGCCATAATAATTCATCAGTGCATTGCCCTGTGTGTATTAACATATCTTGTATGTGGTCTTTCAGGATTTTCTAGCTCGAGGATCTGGTTCCAATTCCTTGGTATTAGTGCTCTCAAGTTTACTGCTTTTAATTTTATGAGGCTGTCGGGTAAGGACGCGAAGAATGTGGAGCAAAATTGAACAGCGCCCTCAATTTTTAGGGTAGTGCTAGTGTTTTACGGTGAACGAGTTAGAATGAAAGCCATTATACCTGTAGATTGTTAGCTATATAATCAAATGAAACGCTACGGCATTTCTTCTTTTGCCCTATATGTTCTTGTTTATATGATTAATAGTATTGTCTATTTTCCGTTTTTTGTCAATAAAACGAGAGGAGTCCACCACCTGCTTGTGTAGTTAATATATAGCACTTTAAAATTTTCGTACCCGTGTTAAGGGCCAAACTGTACATCCGTTTACACAAACGTTTCCACATATCTGATGCATATTCTACTGTGAGCATAATACGATCATCTCATAAATCTCTAATATGACATGAAGAACTGTTGTACTGCTAATGTCCCAACCAAATTTGCAATTAACTATTTACTTAGTCAAAATTGGTTAACTTTGACCTTAAAATTGAATTGACAAATAAGTTAAGATGTCGTGTGTGATCTTGTTAGATTCCGTCGAAAATACGGGTAATAATATTGTGATTATATTCATGATTTGGGGTACATTATATAGAGGTACAAATCTAACTATTACAATTCCTGAAGAGGTACAAAAAAGGAAATAGAAAAGGATATCTAATCAAATTGCAATTACAAATATTAATATTCATTAATACTCTTCCACAAGTTGGTGCATGAGGATAAAAAATGCTCAACTTGCCTAGTAGTGAATGAAACTGAGTACGTCCGAGAGCCTTGAAGAAAAAGTCTGCAGGTTGATCAAAAGTGCGGATATGGTGAGTAACAATAGTACCAGAATGTACATGATCACAGACAAAATGACAATCAACTTCAATGTGCTTCTTACGTTCATAGAACACCGAATTTGCGCAATATGAAGAGCAGATTGACAGTAACAGTCGCACAACACCTAAGTCCCGAAGCAAAGACTTAAGCCATAACAATTCACAACAAGTTACACCCATTGCACGATACTCTGCTTCAGTAGAAGAACGAGAAACCGTGGTTTGCTTCTTGGTCTTCCATGAAACCTGAAAATCACCAATCATCACAAAATATCCAGAAAGAGAACATCGTGCGATAGGACACGTATCCCAATCAGAATCACATAAAGCAGTTAACTGTAAAGAAATACGTGAAGAGAGAAATAAACCCTGACCAGGATGACTCTTCAAGTAGTGTAGAACCCAAAGTGCAGGTTGCCAGTGATGAACACTAGAAGACTTCATAAACTAAGCAAGCGTAAGAACCAAATAGCTCAGCTCAGGATGAGTAATGGTAAGATAAATGAGACAACCAACCAGGCGCCTATAATACTCATGATCATCGTAGAGTGGCCATTATACACATGCAAGATCATGTTGTTGCTCCATAGGAAAATCAGTTGGTTTAGAAGTCGATAAACCGGTGTCAAATAAAATGTCAAGGGAACATCTCATCCGGTCTTCTAGCAATCTCTATACCCAGGAAATACTTAAGTGTACCAAGATCTTTCATGTGGAAACAATAGCTCAAGCATTTCTTGAATTCAGAGATGAGCGACGAAGAACTACCAGCAATCACCAAGTCATCCACATAGACAAGCACATGCATAGAAATCGAGCCACGAGAGAAAGCGAAGAGGGAGTGATCTGCCTTACTCTGAAAAAATCCAAATGCGCACAAAGCCTAAGCTAATTTGGCAAACCAATTGTGAGGAGCTTCCCGTAGACCATAATTTTTTTTCTGAAGGTGACATACCTGTCTAGGAGGTGCAGGATAGGCAAAAGGAGGACACATGAAGATCTCTTCATGAAGATCACCATGTAGAAAAAAACATTATGCACATCCATTTGATGAAGTTCCCAACAACGAATGACTGCAGGAGACAAAAATAGGTGAACCGAACTCATCTTCACAACAGGAGCAAATGTCTCAGTGTAGTTAATTCCTTTAATATGACGATTTCCAAGAACCAAAAGTCAATCTTTGGGATGTTCAATGGTACCATCAGATTTGAACTTAGTACGGTAAACCCACTAGCAGCCAATTGCAGTCTTATCTGGAGGGAAAGAAACCAATGCGAAGTTTGGTTTCTTTCAAGAGGATTAATCTCATCAACCATAGCATCACGCCAATGACCATGGTTTGACACCTCAGAGTAGGTGGTGAGATCTGCATTAGAAGTTAATGCACCCAAAAATCTAGAATGCGTACTAGAAAATTTATCACAATTTAAATATCAGTTAAAGGATAGAAAACACCCGAGGATAGTTATGGCGCACGAGTGATCGTAGCAGTGGGGGTATTTTAACAGCAGTCATAGAGTGGACATAATCATCTAGATACGCAGGAGGTCAACGATCACGGATACTGTGTCTAGGAGGAGGCAAGTCGGCCGCTAGTGGCGCCGGAGATTAAGGCGGCGATACTAGCAGCTAAGCAGGCGCTTCAAGCGGTGGCATAATTGTGGCAGGCGGCGGGCGGCGGAGAGGCCAAGCCAAGAGGTGGAGCAGTTGGCAGCGTCGGCGGAAGAGATAGCCGGCAATCAGCGGCGGGGTCGGTGGAAGCGGTGGCTAGTTCGGCTTTGGGATGGCATCCTTCGTCGGCAAAGGTGATGCCGACAGTGAGGTGGTAGTGCCGCTGGTAATCACTGATGGAACAGATGGCGGAGAGTCGTCAAAATAAATGTCAATGTGTGTCTGGGAAGTCTGAACAGGGACAGATGGCACACCATACGGAAATTGGTCTTCATAAAAATCAGTATCTCGACTATTGAAGAAGGTACAAGATTCCAATTCATAAAGGTGATAGCCTTTCTTTCCAGCAGGATACCTAAGAAAAAAACATCGTCGACTTCTAGGAGTAAACTTGTCACGAAATCTGGCGATGTGCAAGGCGAAACACAAGCATCCAAATACTCGCAGAAGCTTGTAGTTTGGAGTGCGTCCATAGAGTAACTCAAATGGTGTTCATCCATTGAGTTGCATTGTCAGTACCGATTAATCAAATATGCAATAGTGAGAACACCTTCTCCCCAGAAATCAATCGGTAAATTAGCTTGAAAGTGCAAAGTACAAGCCACATTTAACAGATGACGATGCTTGCGCTCTACACGACCATTCTGTTGTGGTGTATCAACCATAGAAGTATAAACAATAATCCCAAATTCAACAAAGTATGATCTCAAAAGAAGAAATTTTGTACCATTACTAGCACGGACACGACAAAAGGAGCGCCGAAACTGATTCTTGATCAAAGCACAAAACTCTACAAATCTAGAAGCTATATCTGACTTAGCCACTAATAAATAAACCCAAACAGCTCGGGAATAATCATCAACTATATTTAAAAAATAAAATGCACCACTAGAAGATGGTGAACTATAAGGACCCCAAACATCACAATGTAGTGATTCAAACAAAGAACTATCATTTGAAGAACCCAAAGGAAAGCTATGTCTAGTCTGTTTTGCTCTATGACACACCGAGGAAGGGATATAAGAATTATTTGTGCTAAAATCAATAGTATGAACATAAAACAATGTCGTAGAGGATGATGCCCAAGACGTTAATTCCATAAATCAAATGAAAATGCAGAACTGAAGCAACTGTTAGAACTGACTGAGTGATATGTGACTGAACGCTCACATCCACCAGACGAAGCCAATAAACCCCCCCTGCTGTTCACCCACGCCAATCACAGTTCTCGTACTAATTTTCTGTAAATACAATAAGTTTTAGTAAACAAACTAGATATTTTAAGGCAGATAAAAATCCAGAGCATGACAATAAATGACATCCCAAGGTAGGTATGTAAAACACATGAGTTAGACTAGTATCTCCAAAATGTAAAGAACCATAATGGGTGGAAAATGACATAATCTATCAGGCAGTAGAAGATTAACAAAATCGGTAGCAGTGGTAATGTCAATATGAGAACCTTTGTCACCAATTATGTGATATGTGGCTCACGAGTCGAGATTCCAAGGTCAAGTAGGCTTACTTGACCCACGCTTAGAAGGGTAATGTAACTGATTAAATAAATAAAAGGTCGTATTTCATTGGTCGTCAGACAGAAATGGGACGAAATCAACGAGATGACGGCACCGGTGAACGGCGGCTGAGGGAAGTGGCGGGTAATATATTTAAAATCAGAGGTAGACATCGATGCATATCAAAACAAAGTAGCAGCAATAGATCAAATGATATCGGCGGCAGGAAAACTATGCGGTAATACGTTGAGAAATCTGGCGGTGGCACGTGAGGTAGGTTGGAGGCACGTGGATCACACGTGCGGCGCGTACGAGGTCAGGAACTGAGATTGGCAACTGCAACGACAAGCGGTGACGTGAAAATCAGGCATCAAATTGGACATGGCTTGGCAGCGCGTGTCGGGTCGTTGGCAGCGCGTGTCGGTTCATAGCGGGAGCAGCCATCAATGATGAATGTCGGACGGAACCAGAAGCTTGAAAGAAAGCGGCGGCAATCGTTAAACAGCAAGCAGCTGTGAGGACAACGACGCTTGGGTAACACACGTGGTCGACTGAGGCGGCGAAAGCTTGGAAACGACAGCGGGAATTTTCTGTAAGTTTCAGAATTTTAGTCTCTAATACCATGTAGAAAATAAGGGCAATAATGTTGTGAATGTATTCATGATCCGAGGTACAATATATAGAGGTACAAAGACCTATACATAAAAGGAAAATGAAATATAATATAGTTACAATTACAAATATTACTATTCCTTAATAGATTCATAATAAAATGTATTTTTAAAATATCAATTTTTCATAAATTGTATTTACACACAATTATAGATATCAATGATGAAACTTGTTTTGAGTCAACTGACAAAAATCAACATGCAAAATTGGCTGGCAGTCTTTTATGTTGACCAGCAGAAAGATTGCACATATGTTGTCGCTGTTAAATTATATACTCCCTCAGTTTCTCTATTATTGGCACATTTTTTGGGTTGTTTATTTTATATTGACACACTTTCCATTTTTGATAAGATTCCTTCAATTTCATCCACTCATTCTACTTTTTACATTCTACATTCAATTTCAACCACTCATTTTCTTCTCCTAAATCCAAGCGGCTAAACCTATGGTGTCACTTATAGAGAAACGGAGGGAGTACTACCTAAGGATCTCTTTTCTATTTATATTTAAACAAATTAATTGGCAAACAATATTTTAATTTATATATGATTAAAATTGATGAGATGGTAAAGCGTTGCATTGCGAATGATAAGTATACAACGATGATATTCTATATCACAATCGATTCAAACATGCTACTGAGAAAAATATCGATTCAAACACGCTACTGAGAAAAATATTGTCGATAGTATTTTGAAGTGAAATATAATCATGCACAAAACTGGCCATTTGTTCAAACTTTCATCTGTATTGTAGAGCTAGGTATTTTTATAATTAAATGAAAGAAGGAAGAGTTAGGCAATTTGGGGATGATTTTCTGATCTTATATTCACAAGATGATGGGTGATTTATACCCAAATATATATGACTTAACTAAGGTAACTACATAAACTAACTACGTAACCTATTACAACACGAACTCTATCATTCTATTACTCCCTCTCAAGTTGGATCATGAAGGTCGAGAATGCTCAACTTGGAGCTGAGATGTAGAAAGGTTGTCCACCCTGGTGCCTTTGTGAACATGTCCGCCGGCTATTCCAAAGTAGGAATTTGATGAGTGGAAATGGTAAGCGAAGACACTAGATCACAAACAAGATGGCAATCAATCTCAACATGCTTGGTTTGCTCATGGAAAATGGGATTTGTTACCCTGTGGAGAGCAGCTTAACTATCACAATAAAGACGAACTGGATCAGAATGACGAATACCATGAGAGCGAAGAAGAGAGTGAATCCATAGAACCTCACAGCATGCATTCGTTATAGCTCTATATTCAACCTCTGCTGAAGAGCGATATAGTGTTCTGTTTCTTAGTCTTCCAAGAGATCGGCCGACACACCCAATGTAATAAAGTAACCAGTGACAGAGCGACGAGTGATAGGGCAGGTAGCCCAATCAGAATCACAATAGGCAGTCAAAGCCAAGCTACTATCTCAAGAAAGAAATAGACCTTGACTCGGCCTACCTTTAACATAGTGAAAAACTCGCAAAGCGGTAGTTCAATGCTCCAACTTTGGCTGCTGCATGAAATGAGATAGAGTGTGAACTGCAAAGCTGGGCTCAGGCCGAGTGATTGTTAGATTGACAAACTTCCCAATCAGGCAACAATATTGATCAATGTGAGCATAATCTGGACTAGCAGCCTCGCTGAGATTATGCATCGGGTCCATTGGCAAAGTAACCGGCTTGGAGCCGAGAAGACCAGCTTCGACAACCACTTCTAGGGCATACTTGCGCTGGGAGACAAAATACCTGAGGGATTTAGCGCAAGTTCGAGTCCCAAAAAATACTTGAGAATGCAAAGTTCTTTAATGTGAAAGCAAGATGAAAAATACTGCTTGAAAGTAGTAAGGTCGTTGCGCTATCACCTCCAATAATCAAGTCATCGACGTACACCAAAACATTAAGAATGTGACCAGCTCAGTTGAGACAAAATAAAGAATAATCAGCATAGCTCTGCCTAAAAGCATATCGACGAAGGGCTTGAGCTAGCTTGGAAAACCAATTTCGCAGAGCTTGTGTGAGACCATAGATAGACTTATGAGGGCGAAGTATCGGCTATTTTCGGGTGAGCTACTCTTTCGCCTTATCAAATATACTGAGATTTAGGAGAGTAGTACCTCTTAAGGTTTAAGATATTCTATCTGCGAGGATTCAATTCACCCTGGGGTGTTTCCAACACGTAGCTACCTCCAAGGTATGCTTCGATGACTCGGTAGAGTCCTTCCCAGTTTACTGCCAGTTTTCCTTCTGGTTCCCTTCGATTTTTTTATTTCTCCTTATTACGAGATGTCCTGGGGAGAACTGGATTTTTCGGACCCTTCGGTCATAATACCACTTGATTTTTCCCTTCGCCTTGGCTTCGTGGATGGATGCCCTTTCTTTTTTTTCTTCGAGAAGGTCTAGGTCCAATCGACGCTGCTCATCATTGACCTCCTGGTTTTCATTGCTGATAGAAAACCTTCGGAAGGTAGGCAATTTTATCTCAGCAAGGATCATCGCCTCCGAACTATAGACCAGGCCAAAGCATGCTGGGCAATTCGTTAATCCAATTTCCTCATGTCCCTTCGAGCCTTGACCTTATTCCATTGGCGATGATTTGGTTCGTAACCTGCACCTGTCTGTTGGCTTGAGGTGGTACACGTTGATAACCCTCTGAGGGATCTTGTACTCTTTACACCAGCTTTTGAATGGGTCACTAACGAACTGGGTTCCGTTGTCAATTATGACAGTTTGAGGGATCCCAAAATGACAAATGATATTTTTCTAGAAAAATCCAATCACTGCCTTTCCTTTTATGCCGGTTAAGACTTCGGCCTCGACCCACTTCGTGAAGTAGTCTACAACCACGATCAAGTATCAAAAGTGGGGGCCTGGTGATTCTTTTCTGGAGGGACTTGCGTCAGAGTGTAATGGTGGAAATGTTGGATGAGTGGCTTTACCACCTCTAAATATTACTACAAGCCACTTTCCCTAGCCTCGTATTTCCGTTTTGACTTGCTAGACCACGATTTGGGAATCACTATAAATTTCTAAACTTCGAACCCCCAAGTATTTAGCGAGTCAAAGTCCAGTGATTAGTGCCTCATATTCCGCCTAATTATTTATGGCCTTGAAGTGAAAGTGCTGAGCACAGGGAAAATATTTTTTTCTTGGGCCTTGTGAGCAGGACCCCTGCTCCGGTTCCCCCTAAATATGACGATCCATCGACATATAGCTGCCACATTTCCTTAAATTCTTTGTCATCCTCAATCGCAATTGGTTCTGTGGTTTCGACAATGAAATATGGAAAGGCCTGGCCCTTGATAGCTGTTTTTGGGTGGAACTGGATGTCATGTTCGAATAGGGTGGGCAAGCTTCATAGGTGTTATTTTAAGTCTCTAAAAGCTTGATCACACTCCGGCGTCCATTCAAATTTCATGGCTTTTCAAGCACCTCAAAAAATGGCAGGTGTTTTTTGGCACATTTAGAGAGGAATCATCTAAGCGCTGCCAATGATCCTGTCAATCTTTGGTCATATTTGACTGTTCGAGGGGGCTTTATGCTTGTAAGGGCTTCAACTTTTTCTAGGTTCACATCGATCCCCTTTTCCGAGACCATGAATCCCAGGAACTTTCCTGCTCCCACTCTTATCACACACTTAGCTGGGTTGAGCTTCAGGTTTGCGTTTCAGAGTCTTTGGAAGGTTTCTTCGAGATCTAGCGGGAATTGGTTGTAGTTCTTGATTTTAACTACCATATCATCCATGTATATTTCCATGTTTCTGCCTATCTGTTTTTTGAAGAGCTTATCGACCAACCTTTGGTAGGTTACCCATGGATTTTTTAAGCCGAATTGAATCTTTTTATAACAAAATGTCCCTACGTCTGTGATGAACGACGTTTTCTGCTTATCCTCCTCCGCCATAAGTATCTGGTGGTAGCCTTTGTGGGCATCGAAGAAAACTAGGACATCGAATCCAGCTATTTCTTTGGCCAACATATCAATGGAAGGTAGGGGGTAGCTATCTTTGGACAACTTTTGTTTAGATCGGTGAAATATATGCACATCGTGCTTGGGGACCATAACCGGGTTTGCTAACCATTCAGGGTAGAACATCTTCAATGACCTCCGCTCGTGGAAGTTTCTAGACTTCCTCTTTTATGGCTTCGACCCTTTTAGGGGCAAACGACCTTCTCTTCTGCTTGACATGCTTCTGGGAGGGGTCGATGTTCAGCCTCTGAACCATCAATTTCTTGGGCACTCTTGTGAGATCGATCATGCTCCACAACAATACATCTGTATGGTTATCGAGGAGACCCTTTAGTTTTTCCCTCATTACGGGTGGTATCTTCTTTCCCACTGTCATCGTTCCGTATGATCGAACAACTAGAGGCTCAGTGTCTGTGGGCCCAACCTCTGTGTTAATCGAAGCCACTCTATCTCCCTACTTTACTTCTTTCAGGGCTATTTCCAAACAGCTTCTAGTTGCCGACTAATCCCTCCTGATGACTGCTATCCCCTTCTTTGTGGGAAATTTCAGCATTAAGTAGTAGGGAGACCATGTCTCGCGCCTGGCACATCCAGTGCCTTAATATCACATTGTAGCGGGATATGACATCGATCACGGTGAAGCTGTAGTCGACGGTCACTTCTTAATCACCATCTACAACATTGACTGGGAGGTTTATGACTCCCAGAGGGAGCACTTTTTCCCAGTTAAGCCAGATATGGGTAAAGTCATTCTCCTCAAACTTTTACGCCCTAGTCCCAGTTAATCAAAACAGTTCGCAAACATCACTTCTACTATGCAACTGTCGTTTACAAACACCATTTTGACATAGAAATCTCTGATTGTGGCATGGATCACCATTGGGTCCGTATGGGAATTTGACTGGGTGTCGGGTCTGCTTCTAAGAAAGTTATGACTTCTTCGGGTCAAAATCTTTTCTGGCTAGACTCTCCAGGAGTCGGATACCGGGATTGGACTTTGATGATGGTGTTCAGGGAATGATCACTCACCACCCCATTGATGAAATTGATTACTTTATTAGCCCCGTCACCCCAAATCTTATCTGCTCGAGCCTCCTGGTCGAGTCTACCAATTTCTCTCGGCTGATTTTCAGCTTGATCCTCATTGTTTCCTTGCTGGTCGTGACCGCCTCGATTGGATCCCTTTTTGTAGGGTTTCTAATTGCGACGGCCTCCTTTTCCTTTCGAAGATCCTCCCCCTTTGGTTTTTCGACGCACTCCGGAAGTAGACCATCTTTTTTACATCTATCAATTTTCATTTTTTAGATGGATACACTTGTTTGTTTCATGCCCATGCTCCTTGTGATGATCGCAGAAATTAGGAAAATCCCTTTCCAGGGAAAGTCCTTGCTAGAATGAGAAGCCCGAAATAACACCTTGTGAATGGAGTGTATTTCCGTCTGTGACTAGGTTAGGGGAATGCATCTTTTCACCCCACCTATCCCTCTCTCTTTCTTGCTTCGTAGCCTCCTCAATTTTTGAGTACTTTTCCACGATTTCTTGTAGCTGCTGCAGGTTTTTCTGGTGTCTTTAAAACCAACTTTTTGTACAGGTCGAGGTTGGCGTTCCGTTCATGCAGCCAAGGATTACCCCATCCTCAATATGGTTAATTACACTAAGGCTTTCATCTATATATCAATGGTAGAATGCTTCCTTCGACTCACTACACCTTTGCTTGCTTTGGTAAAGTTTGATCAAGATTTTAGCAAATCTCTTCTTTTTGAAGAATTGGCTCAGCAGGGCCCTTCCAAAGTCTCTATAAGAATCCGGTGACCCCTAGTCTAGTTTGTTGAACCACTCTTGAGCTTTACCTCGACGGTAGCTCCCTACCAGCTTACACGTCAGCAGTTCATTAAAGTCCCTCGAATTCATTAGACTGAGAAAGGTATATATGAACTCGTGGGGGTCCATGTCTCCTCTATATGTATAAATCCTCTCAGGTGGTTTTACATCGCTGGGCCACCGAGTCGCCATGATCATCGAACTGAAATGGGAGGCTGCGACTTAGCCCGTGGGCCCAATCAATCTATCCAGCTCCCTTGCGAGGGCGTTACTGGACTTTCCTCCCATTTGTGGGTCTCCGTAATGGCTTGACAAAAAAGAAGCATCCGTGTTGGGTATTTGGTACTGAGGGTTCGAAGCCATGTATCCAGGTTATGGTCATCTCATGGAAGAGTTTTGATATGGCTGCTACTGCCCTTGGTGATAAGCGTCATATGGGGGGATCTCAGGTCGAGGCCACAGATGCATTTGACTTTCGTAACCTGGGTAGCACCTCATTGCCCAGTTCACCGGGCGAGAAATAGCCTGATTCGGCATGTGAGGGGTTAAGACAGGCATAGAAAATGCTAGCGTCTGACCCAACCTAAAAAACGTTGATTGAGGTCGGTCCTTGGCACCCATTTCCATATTCGCCGGGTAAGATGCTCTTGTGATGACCTGTAGCTGGAATCTCGGCTTCACCGTTAGGGGCATCGAGAGTGGGGGCGCCACCTGCTCCTGGATCATTCTATACTAGAGCATCATGGGGGTCCACCTGGTAACCATTAGATAGATGGGTTTGAGCCAGCTGCGCCAGATCTTGCTGGCTTTGCGAGGCAGGAATTCCAAAGCCTCCTACCCAAGGCTCGACACTAACCTCCATTCACCTGGAAAGTATAGCAGCTTCAATCTGAGACCCCTTTGTGATTTTCATCATTGGGATTTGATCTGTGACTGCCACCGGGGATCTTTTCCTGGGTCGGACTGCATTTTCTTGTTCCCCCATTTTCTTCCCCGATAAGGAGATTGCACTTCCTCACTGGCGTCTAAGTTCTACCTTTGACTCGTTCACTTTTGCGCAATGTGCTTGTTGTAAAAATGAACATAAACAGCGGAATTCGTAGATCTGTGACTGCCACCGGGGGTCTTTTCCTAGGTCGGACTGCATTTTCTTGTTCCCCCCATTTTCTTCCTCCCATTTTCTTCCTCGATAAGGAGATTGCACTTTCTCACTGGAGTCTAAGTTCTACCTTTGACTCGTTCACTTTTGCGCAATGTGCTTGTTGTAAAAATGAAAATAAACAGCGGAATTCATAGATTTGGCAAACGGTCCCACTGGGCGTACCAACTTGATGCGCCCCAAACCGTCGCCGCCGTATCTGCAGCTTCTTTAGCCAGAATTTGCAAGACAAAGCCCTCAGAGTTGTCCAGGGGGAAGAGTATCCTACGATCAAGTAAAAAAGTGTGATTAGAATTAAGAACAAATAGTTGAGTATACAGTGTTACTTTTTTCCTTTATATAGGATAGTAGATAAGGAAACTCTTTTGTTTGCTTGTGATGCAAGTACCAAACTCTTCCCTGAGCTAGCCCAATGGCTATTACCCAATGGATATTTACTTTGGATGTAATTAAGAGGGACGTAGGCCGGCTAGGCAAGGCACCCGAGCCCAGCCTAAATGAGGCATCATCAAAGACCGTAAAAAATATTCTATGCAGGTTAGTCTGGAACGGAGGGAGTACTATATTTTTGAACACATTGGATAAGTGGTGTTTAGTGAGATGTTATTCTAATTGTTCATGTTGTGAGAAAGGAATATAATAGTTGTGTTAAATACAACTAAATTCATAAGAATTAGAATAGGGGAAAATCCAAAAATGATGATAAGCTTTTTTAAAAGTGCCCTAATTATTCATCGAATGTTACCATTATTTTTTACTAATTTATGACCGGTGTTGACTGGGAAAATTTCAGTGTTGCTCATCCCAAAATAACCAAAATATCCAGGTATAGTGTTTAAATTTTTTGAACGATTTTACCCTCATAAAATTTTCCTAAGAATCTAACAAGAATTATAGGGTTAATCAGCACTTATTTTGAAATTTTTGGACTGGGTCAGGAATTTTTAGAAACTTTCCAAAATCACAACAATCACAACATATTTATCAATTATCAGAAAAATACCCACTCATCTCTAAGAATGAACTCTAACTTGTATTGATTCGTAAACATCTACACTTGTAAAAGAGATGAATAAATAACTTAGTAGTCTTAATTATTGGAAGAACATACATAAACAAGAATAAAAATGACTACACTAGATGAAATTAATGCATAAATTCAACTTCTTACTGATACCTCTTTTAGCTTCAGGGCACATGATTCCCATGATTGGTATGGCCAAAGGGTTGGCAGAGAAAGGTGTGATGGCAACCTTTATCACCATAACCATGAACGTCATCAAATTTGAGCTGACCATCGCTCGTGTTGCAAAATTTGGCCTCTCCATTTGACTCCACTATCTCGAGTTCTCGACCGAGAATACAGGCTTGCCAAAGGGATGTGAATTTGCCGACAATCTACCATCATATGACCTTTGTTTGAAACTTGTGTTCTGCAAACGACATGTTGCAGGAGTCGAACGAGAACATCATCCAGAATCAAACCCCGAGTCCCAGTTGCATCATCTACGACAAGCATTATCCCTGGGCAGCTGAAGCAATAAAAATGTGGAATTCCATGGATTTCTTTTGATGGAATGAGCTACTTTGCTCAGCTTTCCTCATACCTGGATTGGGAGATGAAAATCATGAGATCGAGTTATCAGATCCCAGCTCTCGTGATTCTTGAATCCGGATCACCTGAATGACATACGAGAGAGGGTTTGGAGAGATAATTTTTTTTAGATTTTCTCCAATTGGCGTCAATGGTGTTGGAGGCGAGCAGCAACAATGACATTCCAATGGAAGCTTGGCATCAGTGGCATCGATAGTGAGTTATAAGGAACGAGAAATAAGGAATAAGGAAGACGAACAAGGAACAAGGAAGACGAACAAGGAACATCAGCCCAATATAATTCGTTCTGGTTTAATTCAGTTAAGTTGATCTCCACTCGGTCCAATTTGGTCAAGACAGTTAGGTCCAGTAATCAAGTTCATTTCGGTCCATTTCAATATAGTTTTTTTGGGTTCAGTATAGTTTAGTTCGGTTCAATCCAATTCAATCCAGTTTAGCCTACTCTAATTCAGTTACTATCTGTCCCGACTTATTCTTCATATTGTTTTTTTTATTTTCAACAAAAATAAGCTTAATTCGACAAAAATTAATCCAACTTGAATAGATACATACTCCCTATGGTCCTCTTTAAATGGTCTCCTTCAAAGTGGCTCAAATTTTTTTTAAAAGGTGAAATGAGTAGTGGAGGTTGAATTTGGAGAATAAAAAGTAAATTAAATGTTTGAAAACAATTAAGAATTTACTAAAAATGAATTGGGCTAAAAAAATTATACTTCCTCCGTCCCAGACTAAATTACACAACAATCATTAACATGTTGTTCAAGAAACATGTTTTACCGTTAATATGTTTAGCTACGTATAATAACGGGAAATAAAAAGTTGATATTTAGAAATTACTTTTTACAACGAATTCAACAATACCGCATAAGATAATATTATTGTTCATATATCCATTCAAATATGTGATTAAATTTTGATAAAAAAATATTGGACAATATAGTCTGGGACAGAGGGAGTATCAAAATAGTCCTTAGAGCATGTACAATGGTCATACCACTCCCATACCACTCAAATCATTTCAGTTAATTAAATAATCAATCTATCTCATTCACCTCAGCAATTCACACCACAACTAAAACACTCACTTTTCTCTCCACAATGGTGAACACCACTCTCACACCACTCCATGGACCCCACTTGATTCTCTCTATCATACTCATTAATTCTATCTTTAATAATTAATTCAAATAAGTTTACCTAATAAAATAAATTTAAATGTGAAATTTAATAACACACCTATAATTATTGAATTAGATTTTATTTTTTCAATTTCATTTCCGAAATTAATTTCAATTTGTAAAATTTATTTTATGAAACATAATTAAAAAGAACCATATATATTTTAAAAGAATGTAATTTTTATTTTTAAAAAGAACCAAAATGTAATTTTAATGCTTTTTAATAAAAATCATAATTTTTAAAGAAAATTTTCAGAAAATTTTCAAAACATTTTCCACCCAGCTTCAAAAAATTTCAAAACGTGTCCAATCAGCTTCAAAACAAAATTTTAAACAAGGGGGGGACAACCTTGGTCAACAAATGCTGCGCCATTTTTCCTTCCCACGTGAGTCCTCTGCCTTTGGTCAGAATGGGAACGGTTCCCATTTCTCCCCCTTGGGCATGCGGTGTGATTCATTCACACTGCTTTCACTCCCCCACTGTGGGAGAAAATTGTTCCCATTCAATTTTCATTTTTAATTCAATCCACTCCCACACTCCCACTGTACATGCTCTTAGATTATACATAGAAGCGGCGTATTAATTTCCAAGTCAAAGACAGAACTGGATTATGCCCCTTCATTTCATACTAGTATCAGCCTTAAATAATTCTACAACCTTCGAGAACAATTGAAAAATGGAAAATACTTCATGGGAAAAATGTTACGTTTCCTATTATAGCCTGGCTTTTGTTGTGTTTTGCGCCTATTTTTTTCTCGTAAATTCAAGTTTAAAAATATGTCAATTTGAATTACTTCTAGATGTTATTAGAAGTGACTTCCCAAATTAATGTTCACTTTCATTATTTTCTTAATTAAGATTCCACAAAGCGGGCTAAACTTTAGGCAAGGATTATTATGCAATTATAAGAAGTTTCATTTGGGATGGTTTTTTTTAAAACATGCTGATAAATTTAGGGACCTATTGTGCAATTATCAAATACTATAAATACCACAAAAATATCTGGTTTTTCAATTTCATTTTCCTGATCGGAATTCTCTCCTCCGATCAAAAATATGTAACCGCCGCTAACCTCCGTCATTCCGCCGCCAACCTCCGCCATTCCTCCACCTAACGCCACTGCTCCGCCGCTGCATTTCCTCCTCTTCCGCTGGCAATGCGGTGGAGCTTGGGCAATCGTCGGTGATTTTCTTCTTCTGTCGCTGTCGTTGTCGTAGCAACCATTTGGTTCTTCAGATATGAGCTTTTGTTCCACATTTCGATCTGAGCTCTTCCGTCGACGGCGCAACCGCTCACCGGTGCATCTCTAAAATTCACAGCGTCTCTGCAACTCGTCGGCGCCTCTACAACACAACATCAGCAACCCGCTTGCGCGTCTCTGAAATTCGTGGCGCCTCTGTGACGGTTTCATGGCAATACTCCACGGTGACGACTCTGTGTGTGGTGACCAGTGAGATGAACAAGCCAATCTGAGAAGAAAGCATGTGCGTGAGGTAAATGACTTTGCCGACTCTGCTCTCCTCGTTGCCGGTAAACCTTTGATCCTTTGAGTTTCCTTACTGCATCCTAATCTGAATCTGTTGATGTTTTTTAATCTAAATCTCTGCTCCTCTGTTGCCGTTCTTTGATTTTGTGATGATGTTATTATGAGATATGTTGATGATATGTTGATGTTGATGTTTCCTTACTGCATCC
>JAULKK010000001.1:4701169-4715290 GCA_032355705.1 Rubia peregrina | reverse complement strand
TAGCATAGTTACTTGACTTTGCTAGTTTTGTTGTTTTTACTTTGATAATTTAGGAAACCAAACCAACCAAACCCCCCCTTTTTACTTGATTTTATATAAATATGTATATATATATATCTAGGCTTATATTCACCATTGCATGCTTAAACGCTTGAAAATAACCCTCTTCTCTGTGGACGACCCCGACTTGCCAAACCATCTACTTAGTTGTATTTAGTGAGCAATAGGGCTTATAAATTACATAAGGGTTTGAATGGTGTCTCAATGCCTTATTTTAATTAGTGGAAATTTTTGGATAAAGATAAGGGTAAACATAGTGGGAATAGAGATGATTTTTGTAGAGTTGGGTTTAAAATGTGGTTGTAATAAGTAAATATATTTAAGGAATTGTAATCATGGTTCAAAGGATTTTTCATATTCCACCTAGGAAAATGAAACAAAATCTTTGGAAACCATACTCATTGGCTGCACCACGCATGGTATAAATTTGTATGGGGCCAAATTATTTGCAAATTTCTACACAATTCTTTCAACTTCCGATCACGCAAACCAAATCCAAATTTTGATCCAAAAATAGAGATACAAATATGATGAAGGTTAATATTAACCCCGTGTTTCTTTACATTTTGCAGTGGTTTATTATTAGTCATCATAAATAATATACTTATACATGGCGGTTAAAGTTAAAACGGCATTCCTTGGTAATATGTAGCCAAGCAACGACCGGGCTTCCTCTCAAGCCCATTTTATATATTTTTTTTCATAGAAAGGATGGTGGTTTCGAGCCTGAACTCAAAAACTCCACTTAACTGTGTCGTTAATGGCTAATCCTACACTAGTGATTATTTTAAACTCACTGAAAATTTAGTACTTCATCTATTTATTCATATTGGCCCATTTTTTATTTTTCAGTTGTTTTTTAATATTTATTTTTAAAAAAAATTAATCGATGTTAACGGGTTATATACTAGGTTCTCCAAGCCTAAATAGAAGGAAATTGTTACATTGAGTTAAGTGTTTGCAAATGAGGTTACTCAAACTTTTTTATATTGACACGCGATCTCTTTTTGACAATGTTCCTTCAATTTATCTATTCATTCTACTTTTTTTCTAAACCCAATTACATCATGTTAAGGAATATTTTATGAATATTACTTCTTTTATAGATTAGAATCATTTTCCTTTTGTGCTTTGTGTAGGTTCATTGGTTGGCCTATAAAATTTAACCCCGATGAGGGACTTACATACACGTTCATATTTTACATGTTATCAGAGGCTAAAATCCCAAAATATTTAGAACTCTAAAAACCTTAAATTTGCACTAATCTCCTCCACCGTTTTTAGCTGCTATTGCTCGCCCCTTGAGATATGACGCCACCACAAATCATCCGCCAATGCCATCTGCTACCACCTATCCATCTATTCTCCTCACTTTTGTTTGCAATTGTAGCTCTATCGTCATCATTCTCACACCATCACCTTTTTCCCAATGTATTCCACCGCCATAGCTCAATGTCCACTTCAAACTCCAACTCGGAAGTTGCTCGCATTGCCTCCGAATTGAAGGCGGCATGAAATGTTTCCTCCCTGTATAACATTGACACCTTGATCAACCAACCACGGATACATGATGGTGGTCTGCCACTCCATGGCCTATCGGTTGCCTGAAAAACTCTCTGTAATATCTCCACCATTCCGATCATGCTAGCCATGTGATAAGTCTGGTGATCCTTAAAGGGGATAATGACTGAGAGTGGACCGGAGTTAAAGCTACACTTTTTTATTAGATCACTCAGACTGTTGATCTGTTTGTTGAATCCTCAATTAGTAACTTTGACACAGCTAAAAAATTGTGAGATGATCTTGCTGAGAGATTCTCAAGTTAACCATAGACATACATTGAAGATGTGTGGTGATATCATCAATCGCCTCCAGACTGGTCATTCCATCATTGTGTACTATGGAAAATTCAAGAAGTTTTATAATGAGTTAAATTATCTACCACCTCCTCGGGTTTGTACCTGTAAAGCTTGTAAATGAGTGTGTCTCTGTAATTCCACTTCCTTAGTTGTCACTGATTGTGAGAATCACATGGTTTATAAATGTATCCTCTGTTTGGATGACAACTACAACACCCTGTGATCCAAAGTCATGGCCTAAGAGCTGTTGCAGCTATTTGGCAAAATATACACTCTTGCAATACAAGAGAGGACTCACAAATCTATTATTTGGTTGCGTGAAGGTCCACCTAATTCCATAGCTTTTGTTGCTCGTCGACCACCGTCTTTGGGATTATCTCTTGCAGTCACCCCTTTTGTTAATCGTAATAATCTGACATGTTCTCATTGAAATCTCAAGAGACATTATAAAGTCAGGTGTTTCAAGATCATAGGATACCAAGAATGGTTCTCCGAGATAAGGACCAGAGCATCACTTGCAGAAGTCAAATCAAAACCAGCACCAATACCACTAACTTAGGCATAAACAGAACCTATATCATCGGCACCAACTCCTCGACATCCTTACCCCGTTATCCCATATCGTCTGTTCCACCACCACGGTGCTTCTGGGTTTAGCACAAGTAGTCGTTACCCTGATCAGTCTCGATCTATCCATCCTCGACCCTGCTTTATCTGATGATCAATGGAGTATGGTCTTGAATCTTTATAATAAATAAAAATATCCCTCCGACAATGTGTCAAGTAAGCTCATTTTACCTTGGATTATTGACTCTAGAGCCTTTTTTCACATGACAGCTAACATGGATTCTCTTACTGATATTACTACTACTACTACCACCAATTTCATTAATGTGGTTTTACCAGATGGTTGTGTGTCATCTGGTGCGCAATATGGAACTTTGCATTTTGGAGGTATCGTTCACATGTGTTTCATAAGCCTGCACTTCGTTGCAATTTATTATCTTGTTCCAAACTGCTTTTTGCATTACAATGTCTAGCACTGCTTACTGAAAATGATTGCAAAATACAGAAAATTAGCTCGAGAACAGTGATTGGCTTGTGTAAACAACATGGGGGGTTTATTGGCTTTGTTTGTTGGAGGATTGAGTTTGCCATCGCCAATTAGGAACCGAGTTCGGCGGCTAGCCCTCAAACCAGGTTGGATCACCGCTTCTATTTGTACTTCTTCATTTGATTTATGGCATCCGTTAGATATCCCTCTTCATCATTGATGTCTTCTATTCCTACTATTCATTTTAGTACAAATAATATTGTTGATCCCTACTTTGTGTACCATAGACCAAAGCAGACTAGACATTGTTTTGCTTTGAGCTCTTCGAAAACCAGCATATTAATTGAATTGATACATTGTAATTTTTGGGCCCTTATAACTCACCATCTACTAGTGGAGACTTTTATTTTTAAACTATTTTTCATGATTTTTCATGAGCGGTTGGGATTCATTTGTTAGTTTCTAAATCAGATGCAACTTCTATATTTAAAGAATTTTGTTCTTTGGTTAGAACTTGGTACAATCGCTCTGTATAGAGGGTCAGAGCTGATAATGGAACCAATTTTTTTCCATTGCGATTTTTTTTAATCTGGTGTATTGTTTGAGACATTTTCCGTTGATACACCACAACAGAATGGCAAGTTGAGCGCAAGCATCGATATCTTCTCAATATTGCTCAAGCTCTACATGGTAATAGGATTGACTTAACATCTTCTCAATATTGCTCAATCTCTAGTAATAGGATTGACTATTCTTGGGGATAATGGGATAACCCTTCGTAATTTCTATAACGGATATCAAATAGTTTCTAATAACACTGGCTACTCCAAAATCTTGATAATTGAACCAGTAATGTTCAAAACATAAATTGAGTAATAGGATTAACTTTTCCTAGGCTGAATGGGAGAACCCTTCGTAATTGCTATAACTGATATCCAATAGTTTCTAGAATCATTGGCTATACCAGGCCCCCCCACAATCTTGATGATTGAACTAGGACTTTTCAAAACATCACTCAAATGATAGGATTGACTTTTCTTGGGTAGAACGGGAGAACCCTTAGTAATTGCAACTGATATCGAATAGTTTCTAATAACATTGGCTATACCAGGCCCTCCACAATCTTGATAAGGGAACCAGTACAGTTTAATACATTACTAGTGTAAGAGGATTGACTGTTCTTGGGTTTAACTGGAATACCCCCTTTAATTGGTATAGTTGATATATGCTTGTTTCGAATAACGCTAGCTATAGCATACCTTAAAATAGATGAAAATATTAAACTAGTAATGTTTGTCCCATTACTAGTGTAATAGGATTGATGTTGTAACTGAGAATCAGCTATAACTAAGCATCAACATATATATACCATAACGGTTGTAAAATGGTGGTATTACTTGTGGGCTAAAAATTCACAAAACCCGATATAATTCATCAAACATCTATATGAACTCGTCGAATAACATCAGCTATAACTTACGATGAATAACATGTAATTTCCATAATAGAACTGATAATAAAAAACCTAGGGATACCTTAGTTGACGACAACGCACGCGAGATCGCATGTACCGAGTAGGAAATAATTACATAGCGACGTCATCCATGAAAGTGAAATGGACCATTTGGTCCATACGCATGCCCATTATATGAATTCCAATCCAGTTTAATTGGTGACGTCAGCTTAAACTCCATGTTTACCGATACTTGACCGACCATCATGCAATGGCGTATATTCATATTAAATGGCCCTATTGGGCCAATATTGACCCACGTGAAGACCTAAATTGAACCTGACAGACATGTCACACAAACGTTACGACGTCGCATCACTGGCTAGAGAAAACATTTATGTGCCACACTTAGGGGGGAAAGACCAAAAACACTATAAAAAGGCATTCATTTCCAAAAATGGCACCCTCCATCCTCTAAGACCAAAATTTCATCAACCCCATTTAATTTATCCTCCATCATATCAAGCACAAAAAAACCTTCAAATCCATCTTCCCCATAGATGCTTAATGGAGAAACAAAGGGAAAATGAAAAGGTCACAGTAAAGGGGGTTTCCATGACACAAAGTTGTTGTAAGGTTCCATATTTCAAACAACACATACATGTTCATATTGTCAATGTTACATTCCTTGGGATTGATTGTTGAATGAGGTTTTTATGTTGTTATGTGTCTTGGTTTTCATCTAATTTGTTATGTGGCCAATAGATGTAGGGTTGTGTGATTACTTTAAAGACTTCATTTTTTTAATGTGTGTTGTGTGTAACACTTGTTCAAGTTTTCAAAGGGTGGTTATTTGATATGGAAATGACATGACATGTTTAGTTTTCATAATTTGTTTTCTTCAAATGAAGATCATCTTCAGAAGAGATACATCTAGTGTGTCACCCAATGGATGGCATAGTTTTGTGAAAAATTGCTTCATTATTAGAATATTTCTAGCTCTATTTTGTGTGATTAATCAATTTAGTGTTGTAGATGACATACTGATGTGTGGTAAAAATAACTTTATTTGTAGGTTGTGGAGTGGAGATCCACAGTAAGAGGAAATGGCCCAAAGGAGGGAGATATGTAATGTATCAAAAATAAATAATTGAGACAGGGGTAGGGCTATTTGTATAGAATTAATAGACATGGTGGAAAAATGTATCAAATATCCAATTAAATTTAACCACGTCAGAAATGCGATAAGCGATGAAAGAAATTGGTGGTCTATTATGTAGGATTGATTACGAGGACAAAGGTAGACATATTCTTGTACGAGCCATGGCCTCGGGTCAATGATGCTTACAAGGAAAATATGTGGAAGGCCCTCGAGTTAGCCTTAGAAATTGAGTGTAAAGAGAGATGAGAGATCTCAAAGCCAAGTCGGGTAGGGATTACATTTTTGGTAAGAAGAGAAATTGAAACCCAAGAATTAAGCATCTGTTCATAAGTGAATGAAGCTGGAAGGGCTTTGTTGGAGAAAAACTGCAGACGAAGAATCAGTAAGAAATTAACCTTTACATGCTTTGAGGAATATACATGGTGGATACATGATTATATTTGTATGCAAAGAAATATTTTGTTGGATAAACTAGCATATGCATGAGTATATTATCATGAGTACAATCCACTGTGTATGTGGTTTGTAATTGTCATTTCTTTTTAATTGTAAAGGTTCATATTTTCCTTAAGAGTACAAGAAACTGGACTATGCGATGTAGCACAATACTAATCTAGCTATTGATTTGTTTGTACCGAGTGGTGTTCAACATCTTTTAAAAACTAAGTTTACTCTCTGGGTCTGACAATGATTGTGACATCACACGATGTCCATTCAACTGGTGCAAATTCACTAGCGACTAGGGAATGACGTCGCACACACACAGGGAATTGTGTTACAATTCTCCCTCGTCATTTACATTATTTATTTTCTTAACCAAAAAGCTTGATTTGATTATTTGACAAGGTCTAAGAGCAAAACATGTCTAGTTTGGAAAAGGAAACAACATGCAACACACTATGAGTCGAGAAGGCTATGCACTAGTTACAAGAATTATCATGAACGAAATGCTCGAGGCTTGAAAAAGTTAAGCATGGGATGATGGACGATGAAGCTAGGAATTCTATGAAATATCCCAAACCAGATGAGGTTCCCCAATTTGAAAATTGGTTTAAAAGATACAAAAGGCATGGGAAGTAGGAGGGTGAGCTCCACACCAAAGATGCGGAGGTAGTAACCAAACAAATTGTAAATTTACCAACTATTTAGTTGATTTAATATATGTGTAATTGTTCAAGAAAATTTCAACCAAAAATGAGATTGATTATTAGTAATTTATAGGAGGACTTTAAAATAAAACAATAGTCATGTGAGTTCATCAGAGTTAGAAAGAAAGACATACTAGGTGTTGCGCTAAACAAGAGAGAACATCCGGGCTGGGTCCAGGGTGTCGGAACTCTCGCTACACATAGGGACATCTTTGTCAAACCTCGACCACCGAAAGTTGATATTGTATCTAGTAGTCAACATAGAGACATTGATGCTTTGAAATCCACGGTTGGCCAACTAGTGGCTTATGTCTCGCAAGAATCGAATGGGAGGAAAATGCCACTTGATTTTGAGAGAATCATAGCAAGTTCTAAACAAAAAACCTCAATTACCCCCTCACGCTTCTTCTCCAACAACTTCAACACATGACCACCCGGAGTGTGATAGTAGGGTTGCATCACCTTCTATGACTTCCACAACACCTCTTGCATTTGATCGACTAAGAACGAACTTACTAGAGGCCACCCAATGCAACATGAAAGTGTAAGTAAATAAATTACAATATTCATATTCAAATTATTTTATACTTTGTTTTAAATTAGCGAGTCTTCTTGTGAAGGATAATTTTTTGTGTATTCTTCTTGCCAAATGTGTTGATGGTGAGAGTCATGTTGTGGAAGAAGGTAAAGTGTACACATCTATATGATTGCATCATCATAAGCTAGTCAGAAGGGAGAACATGGTGGTTGATGTCACTAAGAGCCTTATAGATGGTATAGTTCTTCCAGTCCCAGAAGTCGGGGCAACTATAGTGGATGAGGTGGTGGAAATATTTGTTGAGTGGCCCTTTCGTTTGATCTCTATTTTGGAAAACAATCCCCATAAGAAGGTAAAAAGTAGGTGGTTTAAATTATGAGTGGAGAAAAAATTTGTACAAAACTTTTCAAATTGATTTTATTTTAATCGAAGCAAGGATTAGTAGCCCGACCAAATTGACAAGTACATGTGGGGATCTGAAGGCTACAAAATGATGTGTCTCTATAGTGAAGCCACCTCCATTCAATTCCTTGAAATATAGATCTCTAAAGAACATCCACACAATTTGACAACTCACCCTCCCTCATCTTCGTACAAAATTACCATGGAAGAAGTTGGTATTTTTGGGTACAAGGTAATCAAATCATCCGGGAGGAGGATTTCGAGGCCTTGTTCCATTTCAATAATGTCCTCCCTCCGTAATGAAACTACATTTCATGTAAGTAAGAATACATCAACCGAACCTTATTCATTGTTGTAAATATTGTGTTCCTTATCAATCTATCGAGACTTACAATGTATATATTTTTTTTGCATGTAAAATCTATCTCCAAAATGAAAGCGTAGATAAGGGTTCTTTTCCCATTGAAGATCCAACATGAACATGTGGTGATGGAAGAGCATTTGGCCTACTTCGGTTGATGAAAAGGATAATTTGATATATATCACACCTTATTATGAGAAGTGAGTCAACTAACCTTACTGACTTACTACTGTTTTGATTTTATTATAGATTATGGGATCATAATGAATTAATGCAAATTTCATTTTTCTAGCACGCATTGGATGTTCGCCGTCTTCGTTCTTCCCTCAATCACGGTGTTTTGGTTCGATCCATTATATCAAACACCCTCGGAGTAAATTTCATTCGTAATTACAAAAGTGATGATGGATTCCTTAATTAACAATCGCAAGGCATTCCATTGGAAGTCCCTAATGGTTAGAATTTACATCCAAATATAAATTTGAAATAATTATTTCAATAAATAAATAAATATGTGTTCATGAACAAATTGTGGGTACAGTTAGTATAAAAAACAATCGGCCTAATGGCAAAGTTGTTACTATTGCATGCGCTTCATGAAAAATTTCACAGTGAATGTGATTGAGAATCAATATAATATACAAGAGGTATCTCTTATTCTCACATTTTGTTTCAATAAAGAATGACACGACTACGCTCAACCTTTGTATTCATTATGTGATTACTCCATCTTGTTGTCTTTTCCCAAGGACAAATTACCGTACACCATCAAGCAATTGGAGGATGTACGTGAAATTTGGGTGCTTTTCATGATGGTAAAGAATTTGAAGGATTTTCTTAACCCCTCTACTATATGAAGAACTAGTATTAGGTTTAGTTTTTTGTGCGAGCATCATTCTCTAAAATGTCATTTGATACTTTCCAAGGTTATTTTTACACCTAGATATAGATCTCTATCTAGCTATGGAGTATCAATGGTATAGTTCATTTTGTGAGAATTTTGATAACTATTTATTGTGCAATGAAGGTGTAGTATTTATCTTTCTTATCTGTATGCATTATGCTTGTTGTAGCTACATGTCATATGAATGGCGTTTGACGCCGAAAAAAATTTCAATGAAATTTGTATTGCTGTTGATATTACAAGTAGTGTCATCGTGCATGTATAATATACCATTCGGTTAACCTGATCCCATAAATGCAACATCGCTAAATGCTAGTTACACGTTACCGATGGTATCACGAATTGAGCGAGGTCATTTAATTCGACATTGCAAGCACCTCGTACATCACATAAAAAGCACCCTATTGGTAGCATTACAAGCGACATCGGTATATTAAAACAGCATCGTGTTAATCCATGTGCCACATCATCATCGCATGGGTGATACCTAAGCAACGACGGTGAACCTAACGTCACACAACAATATGCTTATCGACAGCCATGAATTTTTTATGCCAACATCGCACTATGGTCCGCCATGGGATCGTCAAATTTATAATTACTATGGTTTTTTAACAAAAGTTGAAGTAAAATAGAATATTTACCGCGATTTGAAACTGCGATCATAAGTCATAATCTGTGTCGTCGCTTACATAATTGAGTGACATCGCACCGTAAAATTTGTGACATCACTCACGTCAATGTCGAAAGCTTCTAGGATGGTCGGCCACCTACACATATGAACCATCAATATCCCTGTCGACTATTGACTATTTACCTTGGTTCTTTTCCCAAAAACAGAGGTAAAAAATACTGTTTACCTCAGTTTTGAACCACGATAAAAAAATATACTTTTTACTTCGGCCACGTTTACCTCAAATTTTTTGGGACTAAACACTAAGGTAGAAACCCCTCCAAAACCGAGGTAAAAGTTGTTGTCTCTTGTAGAGCTTCAAGCCAATCTGCCAATTGAATTTTGGGTGAATGCATTCTCACTATCACATTTTTTATCAACTAGAAACTAACTTCTCCACTTGATGGTAGCACACCTTTTGAATTGCTCCCCAGCCGTGCTCTGGGTTACCAAATTCTTCTTTATTTTTGGTTGCTTTTACTATGCCTCCCACATTCAAAGATTTAGTGAAAAGTTTGCTCCCTGAAGTCGCAAATGCATTTTTCTTGGATAACTTTCAGTCAAGGAAGGGTATCACTTGTACAACTAGGAATCACATAATTTCTTTGACAGTTGTGATGTTGATTATTATGAATAACAATTTCCATTTACCAAACCATTTGTTGACCAGTTAGCTCATCTGTCGATCCATCCCCACCTACGTATGAAGACTCTCCAGCATGGACTATGTTACCTCCGGTATGGACCGTGTTACCTCTGCAATAGACCATGTCACCTCTGGTGCAGACCGTGTCATCTTTTGTATGGACTGTATCAGATCCGCCACCTTCTGCGTCAACTCCAGTATGGCCCAAGTCTGTGTTACCTCTGATACAGATTGTGTCACCTCTGCCACAGTCTATGTCACCTCTGTACAAACTGGCATTGCTTGTGTCCACATCTTATGAGCTAGTTTCTAGTTCCTCGTCGTTTAAGCTTGTTATTCTCTATAGTACCTGTGATCAAAGACGTATGGCTTATTTCAAAGACTATGTATGCTCTATTAAATCTGCTAACCCTCCCCCCCCCCTCCACACTGCTTTGTTTGCCTTGTCTTCATCACCATCCTCAGGTGTTCTCTATCCTTTAACTTATTTTGTAGCTTACAATAGTTTTTCGGTTTTCCATTCTAGATTTTTGGTGAAGTAACTTCTAATGCATATCCTACCGCCTATTATGAGACTTCAAAGCATGCTCATTGGTGTGCTGCAATGGCGGATGAGCTTAGTACTCTTGAGCGTAATTAGACTTGGACCATGGCTTCCCTGCCTCCGGACAAAAATAATATTGGTTGCAAATGGGTTTATCGTACCAAGTACAAGTCTGATGGTACAATCGAATGACACAAAGCTCGCTTCGTGGTTATTGGAATAGCCAAATTGAAGGCACCAATTTTACAAAAACCTTTGCTCATGTTGCCAAGATGAGATCAGTTTGATTGTTTTTATCTGTTGCAGTTATCTGTGGTTAGAAACTAATCAGATGGATGTTTACAATGCCTTTTTTGCATGGTGATCTTGATAAAGAGGTCTCCATACAGCCTCCCCCAAGTTATTCAGCACCTCCTAGGCTCGTTTTGCAGATTTCATAATTCCCTCTATGGTTTAAGTTGGGCTCCTCGAAATTGGTTTGCAAAAGATGTTGTAGTTCTTTGCGTATTTGGCTTTGTGCAGTGAAGGTTAATTACTCCCTTTTCTCTTACATATGTGGTTAAGTCTCTTTGCATGTTCTTATTTATGTGGATGATTTGGTGATTTCTAGAAGTTCTCTATCCCTTTTGTTTGAGTTCAAGTCATACTTGAGCTATTGTTTTCATATGAAGGATCTCAGTGTTCTCAAGTATTTCTTTGGGTTTGAGATGGCTAGATGATTTGATGGGATATTTCTTTCTCAAAGGAAATATGCCCTCAATATTATGTCTGATGTTGGTTTGTTGGATGCTAAATCAACCAATTTTTCAATGGAACAACCACATGATTTGGCACTTGTGGAGAGGCCACTCTATCATGATCGTGACTAGTATTATTGTCTTGTTGGTAGGCTCATTTATCTCACTATTACTCGACCGGAGCGTATTTATTCTTTTCATACACTTTCGCAGTTCATAGAGTCTCATGTTGTTTCTTATTAGCATGCTATTGTGTGCGTGTTACACTACTTGAAGAGTCATCCTAGTCAAGGTCTTTTTCTCACTTCTCTTAGTTCATTGCAGTTAACTGCTTACTGTGATTCTGATTGGGTGGTGTGTTCCATTTCTCGTTGTTCTCTTTTGGGCTATTTTGTATTGCTTGGTGATTCTCCCATTTCATGGAAAATGAAGAAGCAACCAGCCATTTCTCATTCTTCTGATGAGGTTGAATATCGTTCTATAGTAGTGGTTTGTAGTGACTTGTTATAGCTCAAATATTTTCTTCAGTCATTGAGAGTTGATCGTTCATTACCTATGCATCTTTTTGTGATAGCTAGACTGCTATTCATATGTAGCAAATCCTATTTTTCATGAGCTTACAAAACACATCGAGTTGGATTGTCATTTCGTTCGTGATCTAGTACAAACTGATGAGATTGTTACACATCATATTCTTACTACTGATCAGCCAGTAGATTTGTTTACCAAAACTCTTGGTACAAGTCAGTTTCAGAATTTACTTGGCAAGTTGGCATTCTTGATCTTCATGCTTCAACTTAAAGATGAGTGTTAAGGAATATTTTATGAATATTACTTCTTAAATAAATTAGAATCATTTTCCTTTTTTTACTCAGTACAGGTCCTTTAGTTGGCCAATAAAGTGTAACTCCGATGGTGAATATACACACACAATCATATTTTAAATTTATGTCATACCATGTTTGCACAAACTAACATCAAGTGAATATCGAGGGCATGCTTACTTTGAGAAAGAAACATCCCAGCCAGTTATCTAGCAAGCTCAATTCCTAAAAAATACTTGAGAGCAGTGAGATCCTTCATGTGAAAAAAGAGCTCAAATATAACTTGAACTCAAACAAAAGAGATGAAGAACTTCCAGCTATCACCAAATTATACACATAAACAAGAACATGAAAAGAGACTGAACCACATATGTAAGAGAAGAGGGAGTAATTAGCCTTACTATTTACGAGCAAAATTTGTGAAGAGTTGTTGCCAATTTTACAAACCAATTCTGAAGAGCCTGGCATAAATTTTAAAGGGATTTCTGAAGTCTGAGAACGAGCCAAAAAGGTGCTTAAAACCTGGGGACGGCCTCATACTGCTCACACATGCTAAACACTATCCTCAAATTTACATTATGTAATATGCAAAACATTTCAGTAAGAAGAGTTAGACATTATAATGTAGAAATCATTTTCGAACAAGATAAGAAATTGCAACAAAGTGGAGTTATATAAATCACACGAGAGAGAACAATATCTCCAAAATGCAAAGTCCCATAATGCGCAGTAGATGACATAAGGACATCAGGTAAAACCTTATCAATCAAGTTGGCAGTAGTAATATCGGTAAGAGAATCCCTAACACTAATCATGTGAAAAGAGGCTCCAGAGTCAAAACTCCAAGGTAAAATGAGCTTACCTAACACATTGTCAGAGGGATGTTTCGATTGTTTAAATATATTTACTACCGTACTCCATTGATCATCATATATAAGCATGGCTGACGGTGGACAGATTGACACCCGCCGGGGCACCGGCTACTTTTGTGAAACCCAGAGGCACTGTGGTAGAGAAACTAGAAAATGGGATATCGGGATAGATACGTCGAGGAGCCACGCCAGCGTTACTAGTGGCATCATTTGTTCTCAAATTTAGCGTGGTCGGCGATGCCTTTGATCATATTGTTGCGGGTGATGCTCCCATTTTTATCTCGGTGAACCATTATGGGTATCTTATTATCTTGAAACAATTGGATTTTTCATGGCCCTTGAAATTATAATGAGAAATGTCAAATTATTACGATTTGCTACGGTGGTGACTCTAAAAAATGATCCCAAAGGTGCTGGTCGATGAAAAACAAACACCATGGAATCATGTGAACCTTCACGCGACCGAACAATGGATTTGTGAGTCTCCTCATGAATTGTAAGTGCGTGATTCGACCAAGTTGCTGCAACGGTTCTTAGGCCATAACATTGGATAGCATGGTGTTGTAGTCATTATTAAAACCGAGGAGAAATTGATAAATCATCTCATTCTCACGATTAGTGACAACTAAGGAAACATCATTAAAGAGGCAAAGTTGTTTACAAGTTTCACAAGTATATATAAACTCGAGGAGGTACGTAAGAATCGAACTCATTATACAACTTCTTGAGTTTCTCCTGGTACATGGCAATGTACTGGTCATTGTGGCGGCAATTCATGATATCACAACGCAAATGCAATTTTTTTGTCTATTTCCAACATAGAGTCTCTTAGCGAGATCATCCCACACTTGGTTTAGCAGTGTCAAAGTAACTAATCGATGATC
>JAULKK010000001.1:4666215-4680397 GCA_032355705.1 Rubia peregrina | reverse complement strand
AATGTCTTATAAAATAAGAACATTTTCCATTGGAGCACATCGCCTCATTAAAAACCTTAACCTGGAAAACCCAGTGGAAAAAAACCGTTGGTTAAGGGGAAAAGAGTACAATGTATAGCTCCCTCTCAATTCTTCACAATCCATGAATTTCTGCACCAAAAACATCTAAAGTGCAAATTATATCTCAATAAAATCATAATAATCCCATAAAATATGAACACAATATAACACATATCACTCTACTATACTAGTGACTGCAACGAGAAAGGGATAATGGCATACAATTTTTTTTATCATAATTCACAAAATGTGCTAGAGGATAAGGATTACCCGGGGAACTGGAAAGGGGTTGAGAACTTGGATATGGACTAAATTTCTGAACATAATTAGTAACAAACTCCTTTAGCAACACAGAAGTCCACTTCACATGCTTACCCCACCCCCACCTCCTTCATCCTGCCACGTGGAGAAAACTTATCCCCCTTCACTCGTTGATCATGAGCAAAACATAAACATCCAAACACCCTCAAAGCATTCAAATTAGGTGAGGACCCACGAAAGATCTCATAGGAACTCTTCCCCTTCAACGGTGTCCTATTAATCAAATAAACTGCAGCCAATACACATTGACACCAAAAACTAGCAGGAAGATGAGTCTAGAACATCAAAGAACGAGCTGCATTCAAAATGTATTGATGTTTCCTTTCAACCCTCCCATTTTGTTTATGAGTACCAACACAAGAAGTTTGAAAAAAATCCCACTATTTACATAATCATGTTATATGCAATTAAACTCAGTTCCATTGTCACTACGCACAATTTTAACCTGGGCATTAAACGGATGCCCAATGAAAGAAAAGAAAGAGATAAAAGCCTTTTTAACCTTAGTTTTATCACACATCAAATAAATCCAAACAACTCTTGAATAATCGTCCATGAAAGTTAAAAATTACTTCGCATCACAAGAAAAATGCATCCAGTGGTAGAACTGGGGGGGGCAGCCGGTGTGGCCGCCCCCTAGCCTCGGTGGATGTTGCCCTAATGAATAGTATCCTCATCTCTTCTGCCCCCTACCCTCCGGTGGATGCTGCCCCAGCCCCTCCACCGCCCCTCCTTAACTTTTCCTCTGGTTCCACCATTGAATGCGTCTGATAGGGACCCCATAAACTAAAATGAATCAAATCATATATCCGACTAGCATTGCTGTCACTAACCGGATTCCTATTGCATGTCTGTCGTGCACGAGGAAAAACATCACAAGCTTTATTTAATTTTTTACTAGTACTATTGTTAACAACAGGAACCATTTGGATGAATCCATTCAAAGGATGCCTCAAAAAAATGATACTAGTATTCAAACAAAAACAACCTAGATCCAGTCACGATATGCATAGTAGAATTCTTTGGAAATAATAGAGTTCATATCGTCGCTCACCCGCTCTAATCAGCTTCCCCGAGCGCAGGTCATGTAAAGCACACAATGAGTTCGTGAATTTGACAGTATAATGAGACTTATCAATCAATTGAGAGACATAAATAAGACTCCAATTGAGAGTGAGAACATAGTGGACGTGAGATAGAGAAAAATCACGGAGCAAAGGAACACGCCCTACTACTTTAGCAATAGAATGTTAGCCAGGTAGGCTAGTAGGATAAGATTCAATAGTATTGACATCTATTAACCAGGATAAGTCACAAGCAATTTGATCGGAAGCCCTAGTATCAAGTATCCATTTGAAACCAAAAACATCACTTGAAATTTTAGCAGAGGCGAATGTATTATCAATCATATTCAATAAAACCTGGATCTGCTCTGGTTTGAGGTTAGCAAGAGGGTTGGCAACAATAAGGGCATGCGGTGGCAGGCCTCTGCCAGCTCCTTGAGCTGCGGCTGTCGGTTGCTTGACAGCCATTGTCGACTTGGCCGGTCGCTGTGTCTACAAGTTGGTTGCACCTCCTCCTAGTGTA
This sequence comes from Rubia peregrina, assembly GCA_032355705.1. Taxonomy (NCBI): domain Eukaryota; kingdom Viridiplantae; phylum Streptophyta; class Magnoliopsida; order Gentianales; family Rubiaceae; genus Rubia; species Rubia peregrina. The sequence goes on along the minus strand of JAULKK010000001.1, from coordinate 4,678,429 downwards.
TCCCCTTGTACCAATATGGCATGCCATTGAGGCCAAAACAAGTAAAAGTGTGACTGGTCTTCTTGCAGTCTGAACTAGCCAATTTGGCCCTCTCCTTTTTGGTCAGGAAATGAGTGGGTAGATGTTCGACTTGGAGAGCGAAAGCCCAAACTCTCAATGTCCATGGGACTCTCCTCTTGAACTATCACTTGATAGGAACGAATCAGATTTGGTGCTGTAGTATGGGATAACAGATTAGATCTAATTGTTTCTTATTGAGAGTCGTCAATCCCGATAAAGAACTTACGAAGTTTCTCCTCCTCCCAGCTAGTCGTGTATTCGTGTGACATTTTGCAGATACACAACTTGCACTTGCGCCCGTGTAAAGATTTAAGACGTGCTAGTTCATCATAAAATCCTATCATGTGATTGATAGACATATTATTTGTCTATGTGCAGTTGGTTATAGAGGGCTGGATCTATTGTAGGCATGGTCCATTAGCGACACTGAATCTCTAACAAAGATAGCCCCAAAGTGGCTTGGCCTCTTCGTGGAATGGAATGGAAGTGATTATCTTCAGATCCATGCTTCACAGCAATCAAGACATAATCATTGAGTTCACAGTAATCCAATCCAATTTTTTTGTTTCATCAATGGGTTTCCACACAGTACCATCAATAAATCCAAACTTTCTCTTTTCCCTCAAGTATAAAGTAATTGCACGAGCCCAAGCAAGATAATTGTCACCGATAAGAAGTAAACGAGTAATCAAATTCCCTGAATGGTCGCCAGATTCTAAATAATAGGGAGAATAGTATCAATCTATCCATCTTGATCAATGGCGAAGGATTGGTGACACAAAAATCATGCGACGTGGCAGTGGCGGAGAGTGCAACGTCAATTAGCGGACAGTAACATCCGACTGTGGCTGGTGAACAGTAGCAACCGGCATATGTCGATCTTTGGAGATGCACGGTATATTAAAATTAAGGTTTTTGGTTGGAAAATAGGAGTAGCTCTGATACCATGAATAATTCATAATGAGGTAAAATATATTGTGAGTTTATTCTTCCATCTCTTGGGTATAAATACAAAGTCAAAACCAAATGAAATCCATACATGATTCAGATTACAATCAATTATAATCTAATCCTACCAAATCTATCCAATAGTAATCCAATCACAATATAATTCAATCCCAATAGTGATTTTTCCCAAAAGCTCTAGCGTTCCATGAAAGGACGTAGATACCTCATATTCATGGATGATGTCTGGGACATTGAAGCATTTAACTTGTTGATAGGATAATTACCCGGTGACTCTAATCATAGTATGATTCTTCTTACTAATCGGCATGCTGATATTGTTTCCGAAGTTATACTATGCCTCTTTTCTTCCTCATCTAGCTGGGGATTAGAGTTTTCTGTTACTGCGAAGGAAGCTGTTCCAAGCTCAGTAAGACTGGCCTTTAATAGAATTGTAGATCAATTAGAATCAGGTTAAGAAAGGAATACCTTTTCTGATTGGTTTTGTAAATATCATTTTCCATATCTGATTATGTCTTGTATACCCTTTGCATGCACTATATATATGAATACACATAGTCACAATTATTTGTGGGTTTTACATTCCATCATGGTATCAGACAAGTCTCTCTGAATATTCCCTAGCCATTTTTTGAAATTTTGATTTTTCCCTCCATTTTTCCGATCAATGACTGCCGCTCACCCGCCGTCCGATCGCTAGATTGTGACCGCCACTCCTGCTGCTCCATCAAAGTCCGCCAATCGCATCAATCCACCTCCGCACGAGCGTCCGCCGCTGCTCTCTCACCAGTTCACGCACCCACCGTGTTCTCCACGCGCCGGTGAGTGTGACCTCGCGCCGCACTTGCTGCTCCATCTGTACACAAGGGTTAAATCAATCGTCCACTGCCAGTCACAAGCTTGTTGTGTGTTTGGTGCGATTTTATTATTCAATTGTGTTCAAATCTGTTCCCGATGATGACAATTACGCCTCCCACTTTGATCAACTGCATTACCATCAAGCTCGATGGTAATAATTACTCCCATTGGCTTACTCAGGTTATGTCTGTTTTACGGACTGTCAAATTGTTTGGCTATGTTGATGGTTTGCTTTCCTGTCCTGATCCGCCTACGAGCTCGTCTTCCAACGAAACCGATGCTGATGCTCCGCCCGAGGTCGATGCTCGTGAGGTGCGGATCCAGACTGATCAGCTTGTTCAAGCTACTTTTTCATCCCTGATGCCTTCTGCAATGTTAGCAGTTGACGGTCTGGTCACTGCTGCTCAGGTATGGAATGCCTTAGCCACTTAATATAAGAATAATTCTCGTGCTCGTCGTCTCTTTCTCCGTGATCGTTTATATGGAGTTCGTCAAGAAGATCAGACTGTTCAGGAATATTATGCTCATTTTAAAGATATTCTTGATGAACTGCGTGTTCTTGGTCATTCTCTCAATGATGAAGATATTGCTTTTGTGTTTTGTTGTGGTTTAAATGATAAGCTTTCCCAGTTTTCTTCTGCTCAAATGGTGAAAAATCATTTACCCCCTTTGTACACCATTGTGGCTAATGCTGAGGCATTAGAATTTTTTCTTCGAGGTCTCTCTTCTGTACCTGGGCCAGTACCCTCTACTTTTGGTGCTTCTCAACAGGGTTCCAGACAAGCTATCTGCGGTAGGGGAGGTCGTGGTTTTGGGCGATGTAGGGGCCGTGACCGTAGTGGTGGCCGTGCACCGTCGCCGGTCAGTGGTGGCCCTCCACCTCAGTCCGGGCATCCAATTTATGTCTGCCAGTGGTGTCATCGCCCCGGTCACCATGCTGAATTTCGCTACAAGCTATCCCAGGTTGCTCGTGATGATGTTGCAAACTCCGCAGATGCAACTTAGCCACATTATTAGCATGTTAGCCACCCTTGATTGGTATATGGATTCTGACGCTACCAATCACATGGCTGGCTCCACTTCCAATATTGGATAGTGTTGCTCCTTATCACGGTAATCATCGTGCTTATTTTGGTAACGGTTCTGCTTTGAATATTTCCCATGTTGGCAATTCTCAGATTTCTAATTCTCTTACTTTATCTGATGTCTTGGTTGTTCCAAATATCACCAAGAATTATTATCTATTGCCAAGTTAACAAGGGATTTAAATGTTGTTGTTTGTTTTGATGACACTTCTTTTACTATTCAGAACAAGGTTACCAAGGAGCTCGTGGGCCAAGGACATAGTGAGGGAGGTCATTACATTTTAGATTACGGTGGTGCTGCTTTAGTTTCTCTTGTTCATTCAAATAAAGCCAAAGCTTCATTTGAGCAATGACATAGTCTGTTAGGACATGTTCCTTTTTCTGTAATTTCATCTTTAAATAAAACTGGTAGTTTATCGCTTACTAGTTTGCTGTCAAAGCTTCATTTATGTACTTCTTGTGAAATGGCTAAAGACAAGCGTCTTTCTTTTACTGATAATTTAAAACGTGCACCACGCGTACTTGAGTTAGTTCATTGTGACCTATGGGGACCCTCACATGTTGTCTCTCGTGTCAGGTACTATTATTATCTTATTTTTATTGATGATCACTCTCGGTTTACTTGGTTTTTTCCTCTAAGACGTAAGTATGATTTTGTGGAGGTTTATATGCAATTTGAGGCATTTGTTGAGAATCAGTTTTCCACCACAATCAAAGTCTTCCAGAGTGATGGTGGTACCGAGTTTGTGAATCATCGCATGCGATCTCATTTTGCGTCTAAGGGCATTCATCATCAGATTTCATGTCCTTATACTCCAAAGCAAAATGGTCGTGCAGAAAGGAAGCATCGTCATATTACCGAGACTTGTTTGTCATTGTTATTTCATTCTGGCCTTCATCATTCCTTCTGGTATGATGCCTTCTCGACCACGGTTTACTTCATTAATAGGCTGCCTACTCCAGTTTTATATGGTCAGTCTCATTACTCCATTATTTTTGGTTCTCCTCCTGACCACTCCAACTTTCATGTGTTTGGTTGCCACGTTTTCCCATATTTACGGCCTTATTCTGCGCATAAGTTGGAACCCCAGAGTATGCCGTGCATTTTTTGGGGTTACAGTTCACAGTACAAGGGTTATTGATGTCTTGATCCTCAAACCAAGAGAGAATACATCACTCGTCATGCTCGATTTGATGAATCTTACTTTCCAGGTTCCCGTACTGGTTCTGCTACAGATGTTTCGTCCCTGGATGTCTCAGAGGTTACAAATCCGGAGCTTTGAAGGAAGGGCTGAAGCATTCCTACGTTAAAGAATGCGACTACGTTGTTATCTTCGACGCTGATTTTCAGCCAGAGTCAAATTTTCTATCGTGCACCATTCCCTTCCTCGTTCACAACTCCAAAATAGCTCTCGTCCAGGCTCGTTGGAAATTTGGTGCGTTTCTCTCCTTTTTATTTGAGAATTTTAAAAAAAATGGAATCAAGATTTCTTTAATTTCCGATCCTCTATTAAAATTTACGAGAAAAATAAAAGGCGGTAATGTTAAAATATTAGAGTGACTACGAACCTACAATACTATTGCACATGACTTTTCATTCTTTTGAAAGTGCAAAGTGGAGTATACACCAGGAATCAATGGACAACAACATGCCCAAATTAAAGTCTAGTTACCGATTGATTTATTACTAAGCCTGCCCTAGTGAAATCTTCCTATTTTTTGTTAATTTTTTCAAGTTATGATCATAAATTTTAGTTAGTATATAATTAATAACATTATAATGTGATATATTGTTAAATTTCATACAATATCTACTTTTTAAATATCAGTTATATATATATATATATTATTTGTATGTGAGTAAAGTTACCAATACAAAAAATTAATTAAAAAATAAGAACAAGATTAGGATCTAAAGTTACCACTTGATTAGGAGGCCACGACAGTAACAAGATCCAATAACGAATGTGTGGGATCCAGTGTACATTCTCTCAATAATTAAGTATCCGTGCAGTAGACTCAGTACCAACTAAAGAGATACCGAAAGAATAAAGATCAATTGTTTTTTCAAGTGTCATTCTGTGACGTTATAGTACAAAAATAAATAATGTTTGGAGGATTTTGACTTTTGAAAGTAAAACTGACCTTATTTCGATCATTAAATTCTATTATTATATTCGTAAGACTATTATTATGTTATACGTTATTAGGTTCATTGTAACATATATTTTTAAATTATTATTTTTTAAAAGTTTTTATACACATAAATAAAGATATTAATTGTTGAAAATTGATTCAACTGACTTTTAAAAATTAAAATGTGCAAATTTACCTGGAACAGAGGGAGTAAAATTATGGAACATAAGTTAATATAGCAACATGTATTTTAGTGAGATATATAAGTATAGAGATATTTTCCCTTCCTCTATGTATGACACAATTTCATTTTTAGATTATTTTTATATATTAACACACATTCCATTTTTGTTATAATTTCTTTAAATTCATCCGCTCATTCTATTTTTACCTTTTAAATTTAGTTTCATTTACTCATTTAATTCAGATGACCAAATGTTGGATTTCAATTTAGATGAATTAAATGAGTAACTGAAAGTCAAAATATTGTGTCACCGATGTAAACGAAAGACTTGTGTCAAATTCCCTTGATTTTCGCATATAGCAATGGTAAGTATTCGGAATGCATCAGTGTCAATGTGTTGTGGAAATGTTGTAATGTCTCCGTTTCATTAGATCTAGGTGTTTGGATTTAGATGAATGAAATAAGTGAATGAAATTGAATTTTGCCATAAAAAATGTGTTAAATTCACAAAAACAATGAAAGAGGAAAAGTAAACGGAGGAAGTATATGTGTGATGAAACCAAAAAGAGAGAGCTAAAACAAAAACTAGTGGTATCATCATAATCATCCTGGAGCATTGCGAAAAGTTGTGGTAGGTGGACATTATTACCCTATTCTGAGTCTGTATTTTGTTTAAAGCTGCAAGCCCACGTACAGGCCAACTATTCATTTTGGGCATTGCCCACATGGAGCCCATTAGGGGTGGCTAAATAGACCCATAATCCGTGAGTCAGGCGGGTTATCTAATTTTAAATCCGTATGGGTATGGGTAAAATGAGTATTGAGTCAAATGGACAATTAGTCAAATGGGTAGTTGAAAAATATGGGTTGAACGGGTTGGGTTGTGGGTTGACCGCAGATTTACCCATATGGGTTAAAACTCGCGGGTTTACCCATATGGGTTGGTATATAAACTCATATGGGTCAATATATAGGTTGAAACTCACGGGTTTTACCCATATGGGTTGATACATAAATCCATATGGGTTGAAGCCCCGGGTTTACTCATTTTGACCCTGAGTTGAATGACTTTCAACCCGCGGGTTGAGCGGGTTTCAACTCGACCCGTTTTGACCCATACCCACATTTTACCCATCATAAAATGGGTCATACCCATATTTTTTAATTAACCATTTTACCCAACTCGTATTTGACACGTCCGCCCTAATCAACATGTTTGACTGTTACTACGTACTCGGTCCCCCCAGTTTCAGCCTATTTTTGTCAACTTTCTCGTAACATGTTTGACCATAAATTTCAATTAGTATATACTCCATCTGTCCCACTCTAAATTGCTTATTTACTTTTTGAGAGTCAAATTTTGTAAACTTTGACCCTAAATAAAAATTAATACATAAATAATAAATATATCATGTGAGATATTGTTTGATTTGTCTTAATATATTTTTTTTCTAAATATCAATTTTTTATGCACAATTATTAGAAGCAACTAGAGATATTTACGGTCAAACATGTTCCTTGAAGACCGTGAAAAAGTAAATAAGCAATTTAAAGTGGACGGAGGGAGTATATGCGTAACAATATTATCATATGTGATATGGTTGAATTCGTCGTAACAAGTAGTTTCTAAATATCAACTTTTATTTATCGTTATTGTACGTAGTTAAACACATTAACAGTCAAATATATTTTTTAAACAATGTGATAATAATTTTTATGTAATTTGAACTGGGATGGAGCAGGTACTTTGTCACCAGTGTAGCAATTTAGCACAGAGGTTTGCATTCTCAGTGAAAATTTGGAAACAACCCAATTTTTTTTGCTAAGAGTTAAAATGATTCAAGATTCGTTTGAAAATTTGGTCAATGCTACTCCCTCTATCCCAGTTAAAATTGCATTGAAATCATTAGCACGTTGTTCAAAAAATATGTTTGACCATTAATATTTTTACCTACTAGTAATAACAGTAATAAAAAGTTGATATTTAGAAACTACTCGTTATGAGGAATTGAACAATAATATGCTAATATTGTTGTTCATATATCTATTCATATATGCAGTCAAAAATTAATAGAGAATAATGTAAAAAAATAAGAATGCAATTTCAGTTGGGACGGGGAGTAGTATTTATTGAAATTGCTAGAAATGATTGATTTTCCCTCCTAATAAAAAAAAACTAAATACGTAAGGTGTGAAATGTCTAGTTTACCTGGTGTTCATTCCATATATATTCAAACCCTATTCGAACTCTTTCCAAGATGTTCTACTTGAACCACCAACTCCTTGATTTCTTCATTCCCAATTTTATTACTAAGTGTTAAAATGATTCATGATTCGTTTTAGAATTTGGTCAATGTTGATATGAATGAATACAAGGTAGTGTTAATTCTCAAAGAGAAGTGTGTTTTTCCGGTATTTGATAACGCGTTTTGTTTGATGTGATTTTGGGAAATGAAAATTTGATAGATCCAATCTCAAATTTTCAAAATAAGTGCTGGTGTAATCTTGGAATTCTTGTTATGTTTTGGCGGTGGGACGGACTTTCGGAGAGTAAAATCATTCAAATAATTTTAGAAAGCAAAACATGAATATTTTGGACATTTCCGACACAATCAACGTAAGATTTTCTCCAATAATCGGCAATTGACTCATGGCCCTCCCCTTCTTTTTGGGACAGGTCGCTGTGGTGTAGCCCTCAATTTAGTGGGAAAACACCACATGAGGAAGAAGGGGCCAGCCATTCATCCATCTTCATTGGTGTTGCTTTTGTGAATGCATTTATTGAAGGACAAACTAAAAACACCAGATTCCCTAGCATTATCCAATTTTAGGTTGCCAAGTGCCCACAACCACAAGCTACACCACGAGATTTGCCGTTAAACTCCACACTTCATATGTCAAATCGAATTATACACTTGTGGTACACCCACAGGTGTACCCCAGCGGTTGAGACAGTGGTTGGATTTGGAATACCCTGGGTTCGAAACTCTGCAACTACTGTGTGGGGAAGACATGAGCTAACTTGGCTTGCTTGCAAGTCAAGGGGTGCTTCGGGGTTCCTGGTGAGCACCGAGTATGGACTAGCCACTGAGTCCTGGCGCTGGGCTACCGTGACTTACCTCTCATATGATGGTTGTTGTGTCAATTGGTATGGACTGCTGAGGGCGAGCAACGATCTCCTTTCGAAATTATACACTTGTGGTGAACCAAAATGTTTTCATTGGAGCCCATATGTGCACTCACAAGGGTTATCTTTCCTGTTTTAGTGAATCAAATCTCAACACATCAACCGTGCCAATTCATGCCATCCTCCCGTACTGCAAACAGTGAAACATTACTAGATTTTGAGCCTCATGGGCCTCTGCTCTAGTGCCAGTGCTTTGTTTTGTATGGGTTTCGAATTTCGACAAGTTACAGTATAGAAGTAAACCTCTGGTACCGTAACACGACCTACGACATTCAGAACCTCGTACTGTACAGTGTCATATTCAACTCGTGCAAGTTCAAACATGAAAATCAATGTTAGAGAAATAAACATCAGTTGCAAGAGAAATAAAACAAAGGAAACTGATCAACGCTACTTCCAGCTACTTCGTATTGATTCGGCTAAATCACAAAGCATCATTATTATTATTCGAGAAGAGAAGAGAAATCATTCTCCAAACCATAATCATGAACCTGAGTACCATCTTCAGCATCATCAACAACATCTCCCCCCACGATTCGATCAAGAATCATCAACACAGCCATCATGAATGCAGCATCGACCAACGGTTTCACGCATAACAGGAAAACATCCTTTCCCAGCATGACATTCCTATCAGGATCCACTTTCCTCTTCACTTCCGCCACCACTTCTTTAGCCTCGCTGTTGGTTCGTGCATCGTATATGCAACAGCATCGATGCGCGAAAGGACCTTCAACATGATACTCTTTGTCCTCCTCGCGATCACGACCACGACCGTGAACCACTGCCACTACATTGAATTGCCCTATTATAGATGACTTGAAGATGCTAAATATAGGGACTAGCTCCTGATTCTCCAACGTCTGATCTCCCAGAAATCCCTCCCACCTTTGGTGAAGGCTCAGCTTCTGCCAAAAAATAACGGTAACATAACAATCAAGGATTAGAGCAAAATCATCTGTCTAAATACTGTACTTTTTAACTTATATACTGCAGGTAATGAACTAGCTATAGATATCCAGCCTCATGAAATTATTCTTTCAATAGTTGCTCATTTTCTCTAATACACTTCCTCCATTCCACTAAAAGAGTTTCGAGCATTCAGACAAATCTATTCTCACCTCCATTTCTTTTCCAACAAGCAGGTGTTCTCATTTAAGAACATAGGACTTCATTTTGAATGTATTAACAAATTCTCAATACGACGTTCGCGTGACTTTTGAAACAAATCTTCTGAAGAAAGCATACAGTTCTGAAGTACAAACTCTTCAAGTGAGAGATATTGATTATTGAGTGCTGAGCTATTCAAAAGGTCCACCAGTATGGCTCCAGTTAAATCAAAATCTGATCACAGATTGAGAGCAATGGGAGGAAAACACAATATTTAAGTACTATTTCTCAGTGGGCACAGACAATTGACATAAGCTATGCAAAAACAACAAAGTGGTTGGCCTGTTAGCTAGTCCAAAGCCACATATTTCTTTGCCTCAGTTCAGAAATGACAAATTAACAAGAACATGATTGCAAACCTCACCATAATACTCCATTGGAAGATTAAGCCATTGCATCCTATCCGGTACCTATCGTTACGAAATTTGATACCGTTGCCACATCAATGTTACACTACGACAAAGACAACAAAGGGATCTCACCATCCCGGCAATAACTTCTGATACACGCGAGAATTCAATTCAAGCGACAGTATGACTGACACAACATTATTACTATTTTTTCGGACTCCACATGTATTTTGGTGTTATGCATTGCGGGTTCCACACCAAATAAAGGAGGGTAGCATTAGGTTGATAGTCAATGTAAGAAAAAAATCTTTTGCAAATTTGAATTAGAGTATTTCCAACAATTTTCCCATGATTTTCCCATAATTTCAAACCCGATAGATTTTGCAAAACAACAAATTTAATTTTCTATGTTAAATTAGAGTGTACATTAAAATTTCCATTCTCCAAATTCATCTCCCCCTTTACACAAATATTAAGAATCAACTGTTCTCTCTCATCAAAATCTTGATGTTAGAGAATGAGATGTGAAATTTGTTGAAATATAAAAATTTAATCAAAACCACTATGATAGAATCTTAACCATGATGACTAGGCATGATTAATATAGCTGCATAAAGATGTGTATGATAATACTCCCTCCGCCGCACCATTATTGGCATGTTTACTTTTTCACTGCCTCTAATTATCACGTTTTACCGTCAAAAACTCTTACTGGTAACAATTTCACATAAAAAATTGATATTTAGAAAATAGATGTACATCCGAATCTATTAACAATATCTCATATGATATGTTTATTACAAATATATTAGCTTATATTTAGAGTCAAAGTTTTTCAAAATAAACTTTGATTTTGAAAGAGTAAACCGGACAATAATGGTGGCACAAATGGAGTATAGAATATATGTATGATGAAACAGAATTCACAGTCCTGTAACTAACAACAATCAACTTCAAGAAACTACCTTTCGGAGAAGCGTGAGGAGAGGTTTGCCGGAGGAATCCATGAGCTCGAGTTCATCGGAATCGGGGACGTAGGAATCAAACCGGAAGATAATGTCCCCGGCGGGGTCATATACGATGAATCCGTCGCCGGCGCCGGGGACGAAGATGGAGGTCTTGTGAACGGTGAAGAGGGTTTCTCGCTCAAAGCAGTATTTATCATCTACAACTGCTGATTCCATTTATTTCCTATTCGTAAACACACTGGATTGTGTTTGAGCATTAGCAGAGCCCAGTTCGATTGTTCACATAAAAAGCTCCGATCAGAAGATGAACTTGGGTAAGGTTGGGATTTTCACAAATGGTATGGAATGCTTATAGTTTTGTCGAAAACCAGAGCAGGGACCAGTGGGCGGATATTTTTTTATAAAAAATTGTGGTAGACGACGTTTTCCCCTCAATAAAAGGTGGAGTAAATCTAAAAATCAAACAATAATAAGGCCTTCTTTCGCAGAGTCGTGCTCGTATGCAAGAAGAGATAAGGTTTTGTTTTTCTTCCAAATAATAAATTATTTTTTAGCTTATAAATTGTTGGATATTTTTAATAATTGAAAAGATGTGACTATAATTAATGAAGCGGTGTGAACATTGGTCATCACCAATGAATATGTTTTCAAATTTTCAAAGGGTGTATGTCATGACGATATGTATTATTTCATCTCAAACCATTAGTCTATAAATAGATGAATTGTCTTCACTTTGAAGAAAAATATATAAAAAAATACAATCAGAATACAAAAGAACATGAGAAAATAGAGAAATACTCAAATATGAGAGAAAACCTCTCAAAGAGGAAAAAAATGATAATGCATTATTCTTAGAGAATTCTTACTCTTCGATCCTTTGTTCATTCGGGGTTGAAGAAGTGAGTGCACACTTCTGTCAACCAGGCTTCATTTTATCCAAGATGATATTTGTTCTGAATCATATGCACACAAAAAGGAACAAATAAATCTTTAAGGAAAGTGTCGTACACGACTTGAATGTTGTCTTTTATTACATTATTTTGTGGAGTTACATGTTTTGCAGGTTCATAGAAGATTTGTTCAACACAAGTTTCTCTCAAATTTGATGCTGCGGAGTAAATCCAACAATCTTAAGGCTTTATTTTTTCGCCGGAAAACTTGAAAATGTTGCATAAATCAAATTTGAAAAGGAAATAAGAAGTTTTGATGGGAGATGAATAATTTGATAACCTTCCCATTTTTCTCAGTCA
>JAULKK010000001.1:4623223-4635057 GCA_032355705.1 Rubia peregrina | reverse complement strand
TGTTGTACCATATGGCAGAATATGATGGTTGAAGGTCTTTCCCCTATGCTTCTAGAGGAGAGCAGAGGGCTTCTTGAAGCAATAATGCTTTTATAGTATTAAGAAGCAAATGAAGCATTAATTCTCATGAACCTCACCCCTTCATGTGCTCTATTTTTCATTCTTTCCGAGAATCCAAAAAAGCATTCATTCGCAGAAACCTCAACCCTTCACGTGCTCTGTTTTTTGTTTTTCCAGGAATCAATAAATCACCTTAATAATGCCTTTTGTTTTTTGTTTTTTGAGCTCATACTAATCTCCATTTCTCCAAAAAGTCCCAGTTCTTCCGCCGTACGCTGTTGCCCGATACGTAATCGATACGTGCTCCAATCCAGAAGCCCTTCTGCGTGGGGCGCCACACACATTCCTCTTGTACTGAACAAATAATGGCTTGCTTAAACTTGTACTGAACAACAATTTCCAGTGCTAATGTCCATATACCATTCTTTGATTTGGGTGTGTATTATATAGTGCTCTGCGTTATAGTGTACTGACAATCAGCCTAAAACTCTTCAGAAATCCACCAAAAATACCTTATGTAGCTTGATTGGAATATCAGTATTATGATCCTATACTGCTAGCTTATGGAATGATTACAAAAAGATATTTTTATCTCATCCCATGTTTAACCTTTAATAATTGATCTTTGAATATGTTAACCTGCAATTATTCATTTTAACAATTTGAAGCTCAAATGTAGGGATGCCGAAGAACATATCAATGTCTTGCCAGTCAAAGTTGGCTACAACAACTCTTTCCCCATGTCCAACTTCAGAACTTACTCGTCATCGCATTGATGTCCAACACTTAAGCAATTTTTCTTTTTGGCGGTGTTGGTCGACCAGGCTATGGTGTCCGGCAAAGACGAGGTTTTCATCGCGGTCGAAGGAGAAATGCTTTGGCGGAGAGGAATCGGTCGAAGGAGAAACAGTTTAGCGGATAGGAAACGGTCGAAGGAGAAACATTTTATCGAATAGGAAAAAGTCGAAGGAGAAACGACCTAGCGGAGAGGAAACCGTTGGAAGGAGAAACGGCCGGAGGAGAAGGTGGCGATGACGAGGTTGAACGGGTATGACCGACGCGGGATTGAAGAAAAGGTTCAGTTATTTTTGGTTTTGTTTAAAAATGAGATTTAAGTAAAATAATAGGGAGGGGTAAAATTGGAATTTTTTAGAACTAAAATGCCCATGGGTAAATTTATCTTTTTACATCTGGTCAATGGTTAGGAATTTTAGTCAATGTTGGAATGTTGTCGAAAGGTTATATCGGTACAATTCATCATAAAGATAGTGTTAGTTTGACACTTTCTGATTTACATGGTTATTTTGACACTTTCAGCATAAATGTAGGATTAGAAATGCATTTAACCCTACCATATATTCAGTATATCATAATTGTACCTGAAAAAAAGGTTTATTGCGAAGGTATAACCAAATTTGAATATATTCATTTTGCCTTTTGGACTTCAGCCAACCAGATGTAATGCTATGACCTTTGACCCAAATAAAGAATGATTCTCAACACACTCACAAGTTGGATTAGTAGTAATGAATTTTATCTACCACTCTCACATTATCTTCAATGCAATCATTAATATTTATCTTTAACATCCACACGTCACTCATATCTCAGCGCATACGAGATAATAAAAATAATTTTATTTTCCTGATTTGTTATGCATTTTGTGTATTTACGTCACACCTCACGTTACTGATATCTCAACATTTCTTATATATGAAAATATCATATAAGATATGATTTTCATAGTTTTTTTTAACTTACCTTACAATAAAGGAATTAACTTACACTATCTGCTTCACTATATTTGACACACTTTTTTTCCGATTGTTTTTTTAGTATTGGCATTGCTTTTCTTACAAGATTCTTTTAGTGTTTCCCCCCATTAATTCTGTGTATTTTTCACTAATACTGCTTCTTTAATTCTGTGTTGTTTCCTTTTTGGATAAACTCAATTTTATCCACTAATTCTGCTTCACTAATTCCACTCATTGCTTTCACCATATTTCAAGTAAAAAAATCAAACGTGACAAATATAAGAAGTCGAGAAGATATTATTTTTACTGTCAAAATTTAGAATGTTACATCAATGATTTAGTAGCAGATTCGATGATAAAAAATTACTATATATTTAATAATATTTGTTAAAAGTGATCGGTTGTTTTTATATAATAACGTATAAACTAAACTCATGAGCTACCATTCTCAGTATGAAAAAGCACAACCTAATTACACCCTCTATTTCACTATTATTGACACATTTTTCTTTTGAATTATTTATTTTTGGTACACTTTTTATTTTTGGTAAGATTTCTTCCATTTCATCCCTACTTCATACTTTTACTTTTTACATTTAATTATATATATATATATATATTTTCCCACTTTAATCCAATTGCTTATGATGACACTAACGGAGAAATGGAGGGAGTACTTGTGTGAAAAAATAAAATGAAACATGGGAAGGCGCAAAACCACATCCCACCAACCAGCGCCTTCTGGGTGCAATTCAATTGGATCGGTGCCAAATGTCAGTTCATTAATGCTCACCGACTCGATCTCGATAATATAAATCAGATCGTCGTTATCACCAGACGCTACTATAAAGTCAATAAATTTCCCTCTCATTTTCTCATTTCCTAACCCAAAAAAAAAACAGAAAATGTTTACGCTCCAAATTCACACCGTCGACTTCCCCCAGCGCCTCCCGATCACCATCGCCTACGCCGCCGTCCCCGGCCGCTCAAACCCTAAGAGCGCTCGTTTCCGAGATGAGTCCGCGTTATGCCCGACGGAAATCCGAGGAATACCGCACCTCTTCCGCCAGCTTCCCCCAACCGCCGCCGGAACCGCTGCCGCCTTCTTCACCAGTATTTCCAACCCCAACCTCCGCACCAAGCTCCTCTTCATCGTCGCCGTTCCGAACTACATGTCTCCCGAAGACTTCATCGCCTTCTGCGGCACCGAAGTCAATCATTTTGAAGAAATGATGTTTCTCAGGTAACTCTCCGTATTATTCACGCTATTAATTCCAGTATACAATGTGTAGATTTTTTTTTAATTAATTAGCATGTTATTGTTGTTTATTCTTCGTTGCCGGAGTACGAACCGAACACATATGTATCAAACCGCGGTAATTTTCTTGTACTGTAAAATGACGTCATCTACTTGTGAAGCATACTACTGTTATTTTCCTGAGATTTAGGTATTTTAGAATAACTGTGATATCTATATCCCGAATTTAAGGGTAATAGTAGTTGATTTCAAGATTAGGTTATATACTTGAAATGTTGACAGAAATTGTACATTCTGTGATAATGCGTATTTGTGTGTTGACACTGGTTAATTACAGGAATGATGGAGTGGAAGATAGGTATAGTGTTTTGATTAGATTAGAAAGTCAGCTGGCCTCGGATGGGTTTTATTGTAGCTTTAATGGAAAAAGATTCAGACCGGCTGAGGTATTTCGATTTCTTGACTCCTTCAATACCTGTATCCATCGGATTATATATATTTTTGGTGATTGTCATTTATAATTGGCGCTAAGTTGCAGGCTGAAGTGTGCCATATCTACTTCATGCAATCTGTTGAGTATTTTGAAGTGGCGGAGATTGCCAGTACTCCACGCCGTGGTTTCACTGAATTGCCGACTTGTCCTATTTGTCTTGGTTAGTAGCTCCTGACTGCATCTAGATCTCTATTTATGGTTATTGCATTTGATTTTATGTTATGTTTTACATTAATTAGTCTGATAGTTTTTCTGTTTGTTTTGTATTACAACGTAAAGAGAGGTTGGACCACGATACTAGTGGAATTAAGGTTACTCTTTGCGATCATTCATTTCACTGTTCCTGCATCTCAAAATGGACTTATATGTCCTGTCAGGTTGGTTATTTGTGGCTTTCATACAGTTTAATTGTTGTCCCAGGATCTCAGATGCATTGTAACTCTAGTTTATGCTACTCAGATTCTTGTTTGGTTTCATAGTCTATTGTTTTTTTGTTGATTATGCAACGTTGTGAATATCTTGTATGACTGACTCTTCCTTATCATCCTCAAGGCATTGATCTTGGCTGGTAGTTCGGGATATCTAGACTTGTTTGGTGGTTTCCTGTGCTTAGAATTGTTTGTTTCCATTGCTTGTACTTTTTGTCTAGTGATCTTGGAACTCTTCTTCACCATTTATAAGAACAGCCCTTAGAAGAAGGCCAGGTCCCTCAATACTGAAAGGCATTGATATTCACAATATGTATAGAAGTATATATGACATTCTACGAAAATTTACGTACTTATTATGCATGTGTAAAGAAGCTGTTGTAAGTAAATGAACGGTATTGATTGTTGGTGACTGCATGCTGTTGGTGATATTTGTATTTTCTGCTACCCAGCTATATAAATTATGTGAGACGTGGGATACATGGGTTTACATATCACTTTATGAGCACAAAATAAACTTCTAATCTCCCCTATAAACAAAAGGATGAAAATAATAGCTCGATGTTTCTCCTGCTTAATGAAACTTTTCTTGAGGAGCTTTATTTTTTGAGTGCTTCCCCACCCTGCTTCTGTACGTCTGTGTAGGTGTGTCGACTATGTCAACAGCAGGATGAGAAGCCAACTTGTGCTGCCTGTGGAACATATAAAAACCTTTGGATCTGTCTGATTTGTGGTTTTGTAGGCTGTGGAAGGTGATACAGCTGTCTTACTTGCCTTTACCCAACAATTTAACTACTTTTTGCTGGCTTACATCAAAATTCTACTTCTGGTTTTCTTTTCATCTCTTGCAAAATCTGATACTATATCTACTGAGATGCCTAGGTATGAAGAGAAGCATGCTATTAGGCATTGGAGTGATACGCATCATCACTACTCACTTGAATTGGAAACACAGCAGATATGGGATTATGTAGGGGACAAGTATGTTCATCGGTTGAACCAATCAAAAGCTGGTCGAAAATCTGCTACGATGAATCCTGAACTTGCTTCAACAGATGTAGGATGTGGCACCTGTGATTTTGAAGAGGATACAGGACTCGATAGTGCCCTTTTCAGCAGCAAAGTTGAAGCGGTAGGCTAACTACCCCCAATACTTCTTGTTCCTTGTCTGAATCATAGAGACTTATATACCATTACAGCATGCTAAACCCTTTTTAAGTCATCAGAGTGATAAGATTAAATATACTTAAAGTTAATGTAAAGGTGCTTGCTTGTTCTGGTTGTTTTACTGATGATTGTGTAGCAATGAACTGAAGCATACTGTCACTTATGAACACAGATTTCTGATGAATACAACAATCTTCTTGCTAGTCAGCTAGACATCCAGAGACA
Source organism: Rubia peregrina (assembly GCA_032355705.1). NCBI lineage: Eukaryota > Viridiplantae > Streptophyta > Magnoliopsida > Gentianales > Rubiaceae > Rubia > Rubia peregrina. The sequence continues at coordinate 4,629,672 of JAULKK010000001.1, read as the reverse complement.
AGTACGTAAAGTTGACATGTGGATTTTCATTTTGTCATATTCTGCACACTCTTGTTCATTTGATGAAGCTCTTGCGAAGATATTGAGATTACAGTTAATGAACTGATGTTGTACCTGCAATGTTTGTTAGCATTATGAAGCTTTACTTGCTGAAGCTAAAACTAGCAAGGAGGGTACCATTTCAAAAGCAGTTGAGAAGGCTGCTTTTTCAAGGATGACCGATTTGCAGTGTAAATTGGATAGCTGTGAGGAGGAAAAGAGAACTGTTGCGGAGGTGATTATCTCTTTCTCTCCCCCTCTCTCACACACACACATACAGACTTGTGAAGAGCCTTTCTCTGTAGTACCTGGGAATGCGTGGTATTAGTGACCTTATCTTTGCAGGGCAAGGCATCATTTATCCCGTGCTCTCTTTTTTCTCCATCTTTTGTTTAGAGAAGGTTAAAGAGAATGAAAGATGATTAGTTCTCTAGTTTCAACTGATATGATAAAAACTGCTATGCTCTGTCATTGTTTTTATTTCTCACTCTTTCCTTTTTGTGACTGTTAGAGGAACCAAGAGTTTACAGAGAAACAGGAAGCACTACAGAAGGACTTCAGGGATATTGTGGCAAGGTAATTATTTACATCTCTACTCGGAAGTCATCAGGCTGGTGCTTCTTCTAGCCTAGATTTGTGTGTTTATTATGCAAGTAGAAGCTGTTCTCCTTGTGAGTCGCGACACATTCACTAAACATTCCAATTTCCTCAGCGACACTGTAAATCCCATTGTCTCCTAATAATGTTCTCTTGTTTGTATAAAAAAGGGTAAGTTGTGTAGATAACGTTAAACCGCGTAGATCCGTTTCTCATTTGGAATTTGGTTGTCCTGTCAATTGGATGGATATATTCAGTCGTGCTTTAATTCTTTTTGTGGCATTGCAGGTATTCTTCATCGCTGAAGTCTAAAGATGAAAAAATTTCGGATCTGGAGGAACAGGTATGGGTTTAGGTTCTATACATTTTCTGATACGATGTGTTTCAAGCCTGGAGCCAGCATATTAACACATTTGATTTCAGATTAGGGACCTACAGGTTTTTGTTGAAGCTCGGAAAACAATTGCTGACATGGCTGATTCAGAAGGCGTTAAAGATGGCACAGTGCTACCAGTGGAGTCGTCAAGCACCCCATCTCCACGTAGTTCAAAAAGGCATCCGAAGTCAGGCAGACGAAATGGTTAAAAGTACATTCCCAGAAACAGGCAAGGTAATGGAGAAAGGGTTGTGTTTTGTATGTAGTTGTCACACGCAAACCAGAAGTCCCTGATTTCTGCTGGTAGTAGAATCCCGCTATGAATGTTTGCCGATGTAAATATCATCTTGGATAGAGTGGAAAGAGCTTGCTACAACTCTCGAAAGATTTGTGAAAGCATTCCGTCTGTCAAATAGTAGCCAATTGCAGTGTTCCACCTGCCCGGCTTTGATAGCTTCTTGAACATATTTCTGTGTAACAGGGTGCACCAAAACATCACATTTCTCAACAGCCGAACTGTAATTTCTCACCGTCCCTTTAATACGCGCCTGCAGTCAATACCTTCAAAAACCCGATCTTTTGTGCTACTGTGGAAGATCGGAAGGGGGAGTTGCGAGTAAAAAAGCTTGAGATGTTATTGCAGTAGCAGCCACAATCATTAGATTATCAAGGCTTGTACTGTATCGTGGACTTGGGCAAACGAACAGCAACGGTGGTCTGAAGCACTAATTATGCATGACATCAGAGGTTGGCCAAGATCAAGTGTAGTATCTGTTCTTATTAGTTTAATATCTGATATAACTCTATTTTCAAAGGGGTAGAGGCCATCACGGTAGCTGAATTGAAATTCTTAACTGTTTATTACTACGAACAACTAAATTAATCAGATATGAATCATCAAAGATATTATGAAACAAACTAGAGGTATTTACATTTATAACCTTGAAATTAGGCCAAAAGTGTAAATATGACCATGCAATCTCAGAAAGTGCCAATATAACCCTAAGTTTTTAATGTATGTGCCAATATAACCCTAATTTTCCTAAACTTTGTGCTGATATAACCAAACTCACTTATTCCGCTATTGACCAAAAAAAATCAGGCAAAACCATAAGATGAAATGACAAAAATACCCTTGTAACCAGTGTTCTAAAAATCGGCGCCTAGGCGCTAGGCGGTGCCCTTCCACCGCGCATAGGGCCTAGGCGGTCGATTAGGCGTTTGGGCCGCTTAATTCCCGCCTAGGCCCACCCAGACCTACCCGAACCGATTTGAACCAAATAAACCGAATGTGGGTCAAAACTTAACTTAAAATTTTAACTTAAAAGAAGCCTTTTGAAACCCATTTGTGCAATGCCATATCCGTAATTGGGCTTGAAATTGTATTATTTTATTATTTATATATTAAATTTCTTATTTTAAAATTATTTTAAAATTATTTTATTAATTAATTATATATAAATAATAAAATAATACAAATTCGCTTAAACCGATTAATCCCCGATTAATCGGCATCCCCGATTAATCGGCTAGGCGCTAGGCGGTGTCCTTCCCGCCTAGCGATTTGTACAACCATGCTTGTAACAAACCTAAATTTCTTTTCTAAACCTTTAGGTTGTTGCCGCCAAGCTCCACCATTGTCGCCACCAAGCTCCACCATCGCCGCCGCCACAACCAAGCTCCGCCGCGCTCCCTCCCGCCGCCACTACTTCCGGCACCCTTCTCCTCCCGCTCCACCATTGCCGCCACCGCAGCTAAGCTTCGCCGCCACCACAGCCAAGCTCCGCCGCCGCCGCTTAGCAAAATCACCACCTTCGCTCGAACTCATGGCCTTTGACGCCATCTCCGGAAAGCCACGCCCCGCTGCGTCCAACCCCCTGCCGTAGCAAAATCTCAAAATCGCCACCGCTGTCGTAGCAAAATCACCACTGTTGCTCAAATTCATGGCCTTCGACGCCATCTCCGGGAAGCCACGCCCCGCTGCGTCTAACCCCCCATCGTAGAAAAATTGCAAAATCTTCACCACTGCCGTAGCAAAATCGCCACCGTCGCTCGAATTCATCTGCCGTTGTTGTGCTCCCTCCCGCCGTTGCCTTTCTCCACCTGCAGCTAGGGTTTCCCACACCATCGTCTTTCCACCACTAGGGTTTCCCCACAGCTGCTGACCACTTCGCCGACCGTTACCCCGCCACCGCCCCTGGCCCATTACTCTGTCACCACTCACGGCATTACCCCACCACCCCCGGCCATAGCAAAATTTCCACTGCTGCGTCTAACCCCCTGTCGTAGCAAAATCGCAAAATTGCCACCGTTGTAGCAAAATTGCCACTGTCGCTCGAATTCATGGCCTCAGCTCAGACCCTGGCGCCGCTCAGCCAATTTCCGGGTAATCAAGAGCTACGACTTTAGGTTGGCATTCGTCAGAGGGACAAGAAAAGGGAAGTAAGCGGAGGAGAATAGGAAGAAAAGGGAAAAGGCAAGGTTTTTATTTTTTTAAACGAGGGCAAATCGGTCAGTTCAACAAAAATGGCAATCAGGCAGTTGACTAATAGGTCAACACGGTCAAGGGTCATTTTGGCTCTTTCTGAGATTGCAGGGTTATATTGGCACTTTCAGCCTAATTTCATGGTTATATTGGCACTTTCAGCCTAATTTCATGGTTATTTTAGCACTTTACTGAAAGATAAATTATAACGTAACAAGATACATTTATCCGGTGGTTGATAGGTGAATCTTACAAAAACTTCAGAAAATATTTACTCGATTAGAAATGGCAAAATGAAACTGCTGTCAGTGAATAATGTGGATTGTTCATTTTTTAAATATATTTGGACATAGATGAAGAAGAATAGTGCAGGCAATACGAGTAATTTTAAAAACACTGATGGGATGAGTTAGATAATGAATCGCGAGTTCTATAAAATGGTCATATTTGTTGATCAAACTCGTAATTTTATCTACTTTTCTCCCTCCACCCGTGAGTTTAAAAGATAAAGTAATTTTAACAATATAAAATAATTTCCCATTTAAATCTTCGAGTTTTTTTATTAAAAAATAAAGTTTAGAAATAAATGCGGTCTTCAATTTATATCTCAACCTTTATAGGGCGTGTTTGATATGGTTTATACGTGTTTTACTTATAAACTATGTATCTTTTTTAGTATTTTGTAAATAGTTAAATAAAAGCTTATTTGAGACATAAGCTATTTTTGGGAAAAAGCTTAAATCGGTCCTCCTTTATTTTAAAATAGTCAAAATAAGACAGTTTTACTTACAAGTATAACTCTACCATATAAACCATATAGGTTGAATCCCCACCGATAGTATGAATTTTAATCCGTGAATAGGGTGAATTTCAATATAACCCACAGTTAATTCAATCCATATATAATTCGTTTTATAAATTATCGAAATGGATCATATTCGTTCTTATTAATAATCCAATTTATACTGATTCACATCCAATGATTATATACAAGACACTCTCGGATCGAAGAACATTCTCACATTAAGACTACATTTCCAACTTGTATTCTTTAGATCAATTTATCATACACTTAATGTTAGAACCGAATTTTCTGGCTCCTGCCATTGTTTGCTCCGAAATAAGGAAGGGTTGGCTCCATATCTGCTAGCACTATATTTTAATATACTCATACGCTAAATTCGGTTCCATTTGAATAAAAAATGATGGCTCGAAATTGAATTTTTAAAGAGTAATATTTTGGGTTTGTGGTATATTAGAAATGCCACATTGGAAATGGAAAGGAAATGTGACTAGTATAAAGGTTAGTATGAAAACACTAGGAATATCAACTAGTAGTTTAGGAGACCTTGATTCATGATCAAACGCGAGCGGTTCGGTTTGGTTTGGATCGAGACGGGCTCAGGGCCTTGTGTGTGTTCTAGTGTCATTTTGGAATTTAATTTTTGAACCGGTCAACCCTCCTAATTGCAGAGGCGTAAAACAGTCTTCTTGTCTTCCTCATTGTAGGGTGTGGATTTCTCTCTTCAGAATTGAAGAGGCGTTGATTGCTTCACCATTCCCTCCTAGCCGTTAGTGCACCTTTGCCTATAAAAGGCTGCCTCTAGCCTCATTCTAACACACACCAAGAATACACTCCTCTCCTTCCTTTGTTCTTCGTGATCTTCGTGTTCTTCGTGTTCGAGTCTGAGAGTAAGGCACTGACTTGGTTCGCCGATTTCTGTTGTTGAGTTGTGCAGAGTAGAAAGTGTAGCATTTGTATCATGGGATTCGGAACGCCATCGAACCATCACACGCTACGTGGCATTTTCATAATTAAGGACAAAGATATTAATCTCGTCTTTGCATCGATTTCAACCATCACCTCAGTTGGTATAATTTTCCTGCTCCCTTTTCATTTACTTAATTTTGTTATTTATTTTCACATTGATTGTTCAATTAATTTGAAATTTAGGTTCTAACACTTAATTGTTCGAGAATATGTAATTTATTGTTGGGTTAAATGTTTTTTCTAACCCTACCTTTATTCTGAAAGTGCCAATATAACCCTACAAAATCAAAATGTGACAAACTAGCCTTAACTTTATGATGAATTGTGCCGATAAAACTTTCAGGCCACATTCCGGCAATGACTCACCAAATCAACCATTGACCGGACCTAAAATGACAAATGTACCCCAACCATTTCAGCTTAATTTTCCCCCCATTTTACCCTCCTATTATTGCCAACCACCACCACCCGCCACCAACCACCACCATCTCCCGCCGTCAACCACCACCACCACCATCTCCCGCCGTCAACCACCCCCACCCTCTCCCCTGCCATCCACTACCATCCAAACTCCACCACCACCACTCACCACCGCCGCCAATCTCTACCACCCCCACCACCAATATCCACTACCTTGCTGCCAATCCCACCACCCCGCCAATCTACACCACCCCCGATGTCAAGCTTCACCCAAACTCCACCGTCAATCCCCCACAACCTCCACCAATCGCCACACCTAAACCCTCAGCCAACTAACTCTCCCAATAACCACTCCCGCCGCCAATCCCTACCACCCTCACGCCCACACCAGCCACTGTAATCCTTGCATCGGACCAAAGTCGATGGCATGGACGCAATTGTGGCTGTTTAAACCTTCTAGTATGACCTGATATTTGCTGTGAAATGGGTGAATTTCAGGTTCAACCCCCGCCTTGTAGAAACCATGGTGAAACATCTTGTCGGATATTTGAGTAACAACTTGATTCCATGTGTTGTGTATATCTTTCGACTCTGCACCTCAATGAAGAATCCGCCCACTTTCCAGATGCCGGACGAGATATCCGCCCACTTTCGACTCTGCACCTCAATTCGTATCGACGGCAAGGTGGATGACATTTTTGGATTCTACGTTGCGAGTACTATAAAATCGATTACTCGAACACTCAAAACGGATCAAGAGT
>JAULKK010000001.1:4608121-4619707 GCA_032355705.1 Rubia peregrina | reverse complement strand
CCACCCCCAACCCATTACTCTGCCACCACTCACGGCGTTACCCCACCATCCACACCCCTGCCGTAGCAAAATTGCCACCGCTGCATCTAACCCCTATCGCTCAAATCCAATCTCCATCGCTGCGCCTAACCCCCAGCCGTAGCAAAATCACAAAATCGCCACCGTTGCCGTAGCAAAATCGCCACCGTCGCTTGAATTCATGGCCTCCGCTCAAACCCCGGCACCGCTCAGGCAAACACCAGGTAATCGAGAGCTACGACTTCAGGTTGGCATTCGTCAGAGGGACAAGAAAAAGGGAATAAAGCAGAGGAGAATAGTAAGAAAAGGGGAAAATGAGGGCAAATCAGTCAGTTCAACAAAAATTGGCAATCAGACAGTTGACTAAAAGGTCAACACGGTCAAGAGTCATTGTGACACTTTCTGAGATTGCATGGTTATATTGACACTTTCAACCTAATTTCAGGGTTGTTTTAACACTTTTCACAAAACACTACTACTAGTATATTATTTCAATGACCTTTTGGACCATGATTTTTAAATTCAAGTACTATTCTTCTTTGTACTCCCTCTGTCCTCTTTAAATGTCCCTCTTTAAGATGACACCATATTTTAAAAAGTAAAATGAGTGGTGAAAGTTAAATTGAGAGAATAAAAAATAAATTGAGTTGATAATATTAGCGTATGAGTTATTGTAAGATTCATCGTAACATGTAATTTCTAATTATTAACTTTTTATGTGCTGGTATTATACATAATTGCATATTTTAAAAATCAAACCTGTTTTATGAAGATCGTGAAAAATATTATGAGCAAATTTGACTGGGTCGGGGGCAGTGCGATGCTGTTATTTTCACCACTCCGTTTTCTGGATTGGAGAGGTTGGTTTATTTTCTTGCAGCGTGAGGATGGTTTGAAACTGCATGCAGCGAAAATGGTGACATTCGTGCACTCATAAATTTCTCAATAAGCGAATAAGTTATTTAGCATGAGACGATTCTCAATATGCAAATAATTCGGTATGAGACGATCCTATAGCTAGTATAATGCATAGCTGCTCCAGAAACAATGAGCTATTTCAAAACACTACAGTGGGCAAACGTTATAAATATCATTCCCAGCTTGACTTCAGAAACTTTACTAAACATTCCTCTCTTGATTTACACTGAGGATCCAAACTTGTGAGGGAATTAAACAGAAGTATGTCGGCAAGAGATCGAAATGTACTCTGCCCTCCCCTCACTAACCCTAAAAATCCAAAGTCAAGTCCTACACACTAAACTATATCTTCTCAGTTGAGCAATGAAGGAAAACACTAGGATAGAGCATCATAGTGCACTACATACAGTCATCAGTGGGCCATGTCTGACGGTGCTACCTCTGTGGTTGATGATCTGAGCTTGCTGCACCGGAGGTGCTAGGCCCTGCGCCGTTCTCGAGGGGAGGCAAGGTGCCCCACTTGCCCTCAGCTTCTAGTGGCTCGATTACATGTATACCGCCATCAGTCAGTCCCAGTGCAAACTGATTAGGCTCAGATGGATGTGCAGCAATGACTAAAGGATACACCCGTACGCTGCATTGAAGTTTTAAGGATAATTAGATTAAAATGGATTCAAACAGAATCGATCCAACAAAGTGCCATATGAATACTCACGATGGATTGTTCGGAAGGTATGCACTTGGATTAATTCGACATCTCAAGCGGAGACTTGTCGCAGTTAGAACACCTACACTTCCATCTTCAAAGCTGACATAGATCGATTGGCTATCGCAGGAGTACGTAGCGTGAGTGATTGGGCCACTTGCTTCTCGAGGCACCCACTATTGAGAAGGGGAAACAGAACGATCAGATGTTAATGGATTGATTTAAATCCTTGCTGGAACTGAGTTTTGGTTTCCACGTACATAGAGAATGCAGTATAAGCAAGAATAACGGCTCTGAAATATTAGAAAGACCATATCTGAATGACAAAAGGCAAGTTACAGAGTGATATCCTGGCAATAAAGCCATTCACTGCCACAGATACACTTAATTTGAGGTGGTAAACACAATTGCACTGGCTTAAGGCAAGCACCAGAGTGATCTCATGGTAATTAAGATAAGATATGATTGACTCTCTATAGTTGATTATGTAAACAATTTCACACCTGCTTAAGGCATTCCAGCTTTGGCGCTTCATATATAGCTATCTGTGTTTCATGAACTGCTAGCAGGTGTGTCTGGTCCTGATGGAATTGAACACGGGTGTCGGACAGAGGTGCAGCTGCACGCCCAGCTGGAATCTGCAAATATTTACTTGTTTGTTTCTCCCACGCATCAGTACTCCACACACACAACTGCAATGTCCCACCGTGAGCAAATAAGAAATAGCAGTAAGATAATCTGCTTAAAGAAAAACTTATCTACAGATTTCCCAAGTCAATTTCACAAACTACGAATTCAGCATCTGGTCCCTAACCAGATACTACAAAGGGAGAACATTTTGATGTCCCAAAACTTTTTAGATAACCTCCGCCAATTGAAACAGCAATTGTTCCAAGAAATATTACCTGAGAGTCTGCTCCTGACGATACAAGCACATTGAGAGCATGAGAAAAGGCAAGGCCCGTAATTCTCTTTTGATGGCCCTTCAGTTTGCTTTTTACCTGTCCAAATAACAAGTGGAAGTTTTAAAAAACGACCAACAAAATCAAACAAATAATTTTAATGAAGTAAAAAACCAAAGACAACCTCATCAACGCGAACATTGTATATTTGGATGGATGAGTCTTCCATGCCTATGGCAATAATATTATTATCTTGAGGATGGAAAGCCAAAAATGTTGCAGCGGGCGGAGGTGGCATGAAAGTTGTCATAGTCTGTACACCAAAACAGCAGATGAATATAAAAGTCAACTTCCAAGGAAAAAAAGACATTAAAGTCGAACACCAAATTTCAGTTATTTGAAAAATAAGACAGGCTAGCCAGATATCAGAATCACCCATGCCCGCCAGATGAGTTTGAGATAGTAATGCAAATAAAAGAGCATGCTTGTGTAAGTGGCGGATCCACAAAATCTAAATTGGGTGTTCAAATCAATTATATTTAATGTATAGGGGTGCATAAGTTTAATAAAAATTAAACTAAACTAAACATATTGATTGTTTCTTTTTTCCTTCAAAATTGGGGCTGCATTGGCTCCCCTAGTGAGTGGATGAAAAGTTACATGTGTGGAATCCAAGGTTGCCCAAGTGTACATCATAAGTACTAAAAACGAAATACCAGTGTGGTTGAACAAAAGTAAGCATGCATAAAATATGCGCATAAAATATGCAGTCTGAATACAGAGATAGTGGAATTTAACAGCTTCATGTTCACAACTTCACATTTAAAGGAGAGAGGTCAGACAGGGACATACTATACCTTAAATGTCATCATATTAAACAGAGAAATTTTTCCTCCTGAAGCGGACATAACGTAGGAATCATTCTTCGAAAGAGCAAAGCATGGGACAGCATCCTCAGGATTTGTATCATTAATATCATTGGTCATCAATATTCCACTAGCAGGTTGCCACAGTTGTGGCACAACTCCAGCACTTGCCTATATTTCAGGAATTGGTTGAAATAGGCTGAAGCTAATAAAAGAAACAAGGACATGAAAACTGTTGCAGTAGTAAGCAAGTACCTTTCCAGCTTGGTTACGGTCATTCCTTGGCCACTTCCAGAGTTTATGAACAGCATTCGCAGCCAAAGCCAACATGGCGAGTCCTGAATTTGTATAGATCAATCTTGAAACCTGTATTGGCAAATAAAAAGAAGTTTAAGAGAATATCTCAGAAAGATGGTGGGTGCAGAAATTGAAGGTCAAGAGCTATGGGTCGTGAAGGCTGAGCTAGTGATGCATGATCTAGGGTGTGTTTCAGAGAGAAAATAGATTCCCTACCCTCATTGCAGTCAAATTATCAGGCAACCTCAGGGAGCGACACTGAGATGGTTCATTAATCTCTGTAAGTTTCCATACCCTAGACTTGTCTACAGAGTCATCTCCAATTCTAGGTTTCGGATCACCCAGATTCCGAGTATCACCATTCTACAGGAAGCCAGAATAGAAGTTTAATACAAAATACACAAGCTCAGCTATATCAGTTAACAGAGAAAGCACAATAACGTCCAACATGACAACATGATGCGTTTAACCTCAACAGAGCAACCGAAATCAGTTTCAGAATGATATAATGTGATAACAGATGTCGATAAAAACTTCCAAAAGACATCCATACCATTGACACCATGGGAGCAGAAACTCTATCTACAATACTTGTTCCAACAGTTGCGCTACCGGTGCCAAATGTTCCAATTGTGGGGGGCTGCATAAAAGAGAACACAACTCAGTAAAAAAACACAAACAGGGAAAATTGGATGGAAAAGTGTGGAAAATTTTCATCAACCTTCACGATAGACGGAGTGGAAACTCTAGAGGCATCAAATGGACGGTTTTCCAAGGTTCGAAGAAGCCTAGAACCATCTGAATTTGCCAAAATTTTAATACCATTATCACTTGTTGAGACAGCCAACAAAATTCCATCCTTGCTAAAGCGTATACAAGGAGAAGCCTGAAGAGGTGATATAAAAAGATAAGCTTGTAGGCGTAAAAAAGTATAATTGACAAGTTTACACCAGTAGATATATACCGGTAGTCCGCCTTCTGCATCAGTACTGTTTATTAAGCTCACGTTGTCCATATCCCAAAATTTGATGCTGAATTCATCACCAGCAGCCAAGAGCCTATTCTTTGTAGTATCAAATTGCACAATACCAGAAGCTCTCTTTCCTAAACCAACATATGTTCGTTTCACAGCACCCTCACTTTCGTTCCATTCTACCAGGTATGACTCACCTTCTTTGTTAGTCCCGCATGAGAACAACCTAGAAATGATCATACCACATAACAAGCACTTTAAATACATTTGAAGGAAAAGGACTAGATAGGTTGAATGCTGTGCACTAAATAATATAAAAAGAGATAGAGAGGGAGTCATGGATTATATGTAAACCTTGTTCCATCGGCACTGTAAGCCATAGTGGTTGATGAATGACCTGGTGCATCATAGTCTACTCTTGATCCCATGTTATCATACAACCAAGCTTTTATTTTCCCATCAGTTGCAGTTGAGAAGATGAACTGGTTCACAAAGAGGAAGAGAATGATAAAATGAATTGAGTACCTCAGTAACAAGAAAAGAGGATGCAGAATTTTTCCGCTACCCAAGACTTTGGAAAATCAGCCCACCTGCTTTACAGACTTTCGGAACCTCCATAAACATAGTCCAGGGTGAAGAAATTACTGTTCTATTCCGTTTATCTAATACACATTCATCAGAAGTTGAACAAAAACAGCAGATGCTATGTACTTTGTATATGTAACTTTCAAAGGATCAGCTCAGAGTTAAAGGCTTAAAAAATAGACAGGTATATGGATGCTTTCCGAATTGCAGCATTAACTTAACCTATCCATACAATGCGGAGTGGATGTGGGATGAAAAGGTAACCAAAGACTCGCTAAAAATAGCACCGGGAGATCAACCTATACCTGAATATTTTCTTTGTGATGTGGACACACAGAATAAACAGGTGCTTCATGGCCTTCAAATGTGTATTGTTTAGTTCCAGTCACAGCATCCCATACCTGTTTGGTATAGCCATTAATCCACATGATCGACTTCCGGACCTTTTTTTCACAAATGAAGAAAGAGAGAAGAATAACAGAAGAAGTAATAAAACCTTAATAAGCCTATCCTCTCCACAGGTAACAATACAAAGTTGTTTGTTAGGGTAAGAGAATGCCAGGTCATTGACACTGCCATTATGCGCTTCAATCTGGATGAAACAATTACAGTGAGTATCTCAGTCCAAAGAGCCTAGAGAGGCCGCAATCAAACTAAAAGATACAACAAAAGAGTAAGCATGACTGAGCACTTTCGCTTGAAAATGCAGCAATTCAATTCCAAAGGATGAAAGAAGAAAATCATGCATCAAACAAGGACCTCAAGATGGTTTCTCAGATCATCCGTCCCATGGTAAGAATAGATGTGTACAATGTTCTTCGAATAGGCAACACCTGAATCAACAACAGGATAGTTGGAACATTCATATCAGCCTGGTTATCATAAAACCTTGGTTTCTGTGGCCACACAATAGATGTGGTCTAATAAAACAAGTTCAACACTTTCACAGAACTCTATTCAATAAAATTTCAGCACTTACCAAATAAAGTGCCATCAGGGCTCCATATGACACGGTTGATTGATGCAGAGTAGTCACTTGACAAAGATGTCTGACAATTAAACCACAAACCACCAAGAATTCAGAGAAAAATGGAATGATGCTTAGAGAGAGGAAAGCAAACAAAAGCAAAGGAAAGTTCTGTTATTGATAACCTCATACCTGCAGAGCCATAGAACAAGCACTGAGATCCCACAGTTTGAAAGTTCTATGAGCAAGCCTATCCCGACTACCAAGCTCCCATACCATAATTTCTCCTGTGTTTGTACCAACTAAAGGAAATTGACGGGTAAGAGGTTAGTGTTGATACATGGACCACGGGTATGCCATGCCCAACCAAGACTAAAGCTATTAAAGGGGAACCAAGACATCTTTTTCAGACTTATGGGAGACTTAAATATCGAGAACCCACCAAGAAGTAAACTCTGTTGCACAGGATGAAAATCCAAGCTCTTGACTGCCGATCCCTGACTCAAATTCATCACTGTTGTCTTAGGCAAGTCATCCGATGAGTATGAGCTCTGCCCATGACTCTGCCCATGACTCTGCCCACTAAACCCAACTGGCAATATGTTGACAGGAATATTATTTGCCTGCAAAAGTTACAAATTTAGTTGCACTCAAAGTATAACTCAGCATGATACTAAAATAATTAATTACACGGACAAAAGGATATGCCCAGCTTCTGAATATGTTTCTTATCCTCAACATATAATAAAAGACTTCAACAAGAAAGCAACAGGTGGGTCTTTATTTTTTATGAATGCACTCATAATTATAAGATTTCCAGGCATGCAAAAATCCTTAAGTAAAACATAGCAGCAAGAAATTTTAGAGTAAAGCCAGCAGTTGATTAAACACAATGTAGGGGTGGAAATAAGATGGTAGTAGCATACTTCATCTGATAATCCAAAAGGTCTTGATCTCTTCAAGACATGATCCGAATCAGCTGTTTGATAATCCATAGCTGGATTGTTTGCAGGAGGAGTCCTCGGACGCTTCAATAATGCACCTGCAAGATTGATATGTAAAAGTCACAAGAGTATTCTAATGCGAATGCCAGGAGGGGGAAGGGGGGTAAGGAAGGACAATGACATTAGGAAAAGTTAATCCCCAGCATCTACACAAACACTTCACTAGATCAACTAAATTTTGCTTAAACATTACACATAGTAAGTACCAGGGTCATTGGATGGATTGAAACCGAGAGGTCCTGCAGAAGCTGAAGGATGGGGAACCGGAGATGGGTTAGCCATCCATCCTGCAAGAGATGTAGGCAATGGTGCTGGTCCTGGTGCCTGGGCCGGTGCCTGCTGAAATGGCTTCAGAATGAAAAGTAACAGTCAAGCAATTGAAAATAAAATTAGTAGACAAGTATAGAAATTCACGTGCCTTCTCCTTACTTGAATACTTACACCATGAGCACCCATAGGCGGGAAGGCCCCAGGCTTAGGAACACCTCCCAATAGAGTATGAGTATTAGTGACCGGAGATGGGGCTCTTGCACCATTTGGCTGTGATGGCCCACAGGAATGATCCACAAATAAGGTTTTAATATCCGGATTGGGCTTAGGATTCTTACAAAGCTGATGCTGCCAATTCAAACTGTACAAACACTAGTAGTCAAATGAAAAGCACAACTTAAATTTGAAGCCTGAACAAATTATTACTGAAAAAACAAACCTCTGATTAATTAGTGTTCGCAGCCTTGAGTTCTTCAAAGTGGGGAAAGTTAACTTGTCACGGAATAAGGGATTTGCTTCTATCAACTTCTTAAGTTCAATAAGCATTATCCCCCTAGCCGACTTGGTGTCTCCGTACTTAGATAATTGCTCGTTGTCCCTATTATATCACACCAACAGCTCAGGAATGAGAACTTGAAAAAATGGAACTAGTGATGTGAGGAGACACCCTGCTCCATACATTACCTAAAGTTTTCAAGAGTCAGAAGTTGCGTAATTTCTTTGAAAAGGTCCTCATTGAAAGCTGAGAAGACTTTCAAGTCCTTAACAAGAATGTCCACCGCTTTGGCACGATCTTTTCTGCATCAAATTAGATCCACAAATCAACTAAAACTGCAGCGGCAGCACGTGGAAATCAGCTATTAGATCAAACGCATCATAGAAACAAACCTGTCCAATGCTTCCAGGTACTTCTGTTTCCTGATTTCAAAAAATATTTTCATGGAGTATCTGTTATCATCCACCTTAGTAAATCCAGACAGATACTTCTCCACCTCATCCCAATCACCATTCGTCACCATTTCCTCAAAATGTCTCATATTAAAGTAAAACGCAGACTCTTGCTCCAACCTTCATCACACAGGTAACCAATAAATTACAAAAAAAATACAACACAAGGCCCTCAATATTTTCAGAAATACCAGCAATTAAACCAATCACTACTAATTTTCAAAAGCCTACAGTCAATTCCACTTGCTAGACTCTCATTTGCAGGGCAGCCTTGCAATGAAATACCTAAAATTCTATAAATGTTCACAGCCAGGGAACAAACTAGTTGTCAACCCAACAACAAACACCCTACACTTAGATCCAACCACCTAGTACCAAATTCAATAATCTAATTATCCTCGATAAGACAACAAGAAGCTATAAGAATTGAGCACCAATTGTCACATCAAAAAAATCAACAAATAAAACATTAAAAAATCAAGCAAGTAACAAAGAATTCGAGCCCTACCGATGAACAGAGTCCTTGAATTTCTCCTCATCCAGAAACTGAAGTATTAAGAACACCAGCTCCCTGCTAAGGGACGACATACCTGCTCCCTGTCACTCTCCCTCACCTAAAAAAAATCAAATCAATTTATTTAAAAAATCCAAAAAAAAAATCCGGAAAACAATTCACCATAACACAGATCAATTGAAGCAGTACAATCACAGAAAATCATCAATTCCACACGAATCAAAAACATAAATTCTCATACATAACAGCTGAATTCCTCCGCGTATACATCTGCATGCAAAGGAGAGGCAGGAGAGTTGTACCTTGGGGGTTGTACCTCGAATGAAGGAGAGAGAAACAAACAGATCGGAGGGTTTTGTGTAGATTTTCGTTCGGTGCGGTGCCTTCTTTCTCTCTCTAGAAGAAAAAAATTAAAAAACAAACACGACGCTGTACACTGCTCAGTCAGGACTATCGTTTCTCTCACCACACTCTCGTTTTTCGGAAAGCGGAAAAGAGAAATTGAAGAGATGAAAGAAATAGCAAAATGGTGTTTAAATAGACACGAGATGATAAGTGCACCACCCCTCTCTGATAGGACGTTACGCTTATGTAGTAATTTGAATGATAGGTTATCGGAGAGTTGATAAGTAAAAGTGCTTATATGCGTCTTAAACATGTCTAATATGGATTTATATTCGGCTGGATTTGCGGGGTTTTCGAAGGAGGGGGTTTTTATAAGGTGTGGGCGTCCTCGCGAGGAGTTCGTGGACTCGCGTTTGTTACTGAATTGCTATTGGTAACGATTCTTTTTTTTAAGGAAAATGATTGGTTTGTTGACTTTTCTGGAAAGGTTTTTAGTAGTCTTTTTTATTAGTCGTCTTTTACTTTGTGGAGAATACCTATTAATCGTACTTCCACTGTTTTGTTATTTATGACATATTTACTATAAATGAATATTTTCTTTTATTTGACACTGTTTTATTTTTAAAAATATTATTTCAATTTCATCCACTCATTCTATTTTTTACTTTCTATCTTCAATTTCATCCATTCATTTTCTTCACAGAAATCCAACCACCTAAACTCATGGTGTTATAAATAGAAAAACGGAGGGAGTGCATTTTGCATTCTACACGTTTTTTTAAGGAAGTATTTTTTTATCTCGACAAAGTGAATTAACAGAGCTTTGTTTGGTAATATTATCCTTTCCTTCTTTATTTCATGTTACTTTTTTCTTCATCATACTATTAATAATACCATGTCGGTACGACTTTTTCACATACTAAATTTTGCATTTTCCAACAGTACTTTAAATAAAAACTCAAAACAAGTACTTCTACAACAAACAAAAAAATACACTCATTTCTTAATTTACAATGCTATGCGTAGTTGTGCAGATATTTTATCTCCGCCTTCCCTTTTATTCCATACTTTATTTTTGATATATTTGTTGTTGATTTCCTTACGTGACAAATTATATGGTATTCCTAGTTACGATGATCACCGTATTCTTTTTGTGTATTTCATACTATATGGATGTGCATTATGTTAGGTGAGATTGTACATTATTATATTTTGATCGTGATTACTACATAAACATTATATGTACAAATAATAGTATTGAAATGCACATTCTACAATCGTCCCATTAATTCTTGCTTATTTGTTTTTTCATGATCTCTAATGTGCATGTTTGATCGCCATTATCTCTAACTACATATAATAATTCTAAATAAAAATTAATATTTAAAAAATAGACGTTAAGATGAATCTAACAAGATCTCACATGATATTTTTATTATATATATATTAGTTGAAATTTAGGGTCAAAAT
The DNA here is from genome assembly GCA_032355705.1 of Rubia peregrina. Lineage (NCBI taxonomy): Eukaryota > Viridiplantae > Streptophyta > Magnoliopsida > Gentianales > Rubiaceae > Rubia > Rubia peregrina. The sequence continues at coordinate 4,608,924 of JAULKK010000001.1, read as the reverse complement.
TTACAAAATTTGACTTTGAAAAAGTAAATAAACAAATTTTAATGGGATGAAGGATTATATACAATATACAGTCATGGTACGGAATTTCCCTTACTCATAAACCCCAAAATTTACCGTTTGAGAATTAAAAAGGTTATGCTAAAAATCATCACACAATTTTATTTTAAATTGTCTAATCGTTAGATTTGGTCATTTTTCACATAACTAATAAAGTGGTTTGATATTTACTCTTATTTATTATAATTATTTTTTTATAATTTTAATAATAATTTAAAATATGTCTTAAAATATAAAGAGAAAGACTCATATGAGACCGTCTCACCATAAGTTAGGGTGAGACAAAGTAATAAGTAATTTTTTTAAAAATTACATAACGTACCCCATGTCATTTCTCATATTTAAATAATTGTATTTAGACCCTCTGTCTCACCATAAGAATGAGTGAGACCGTCTCACTCAAGTCTTTGTATTGAATTAAAACCCGGAACAATTTACTCCCACTGTCCCAGGGGAATTTGCGCAGAATATTTTTCACGGTCTCCAAGAAACATGTTTGACTGTAAATATGTGTAACTAGGACAATAACGCTGAATAAAAAATTGATATTTAGAAACTAAATGTTACGACGAATCTAACAATTAATATCTCATACGATATTATTTATGTTGCTATATCTGTTCAAATATATGGTCAAAATTCAACAATTTTTACTGTCAAATAGTAAGTGTGCAGAATCGACTGTGACAGAAGAAGTACAAAGTTTAGATCCTCACCCTGACCTTTACAATCTCCTATTCTGATCT
>JAULKK010000001.1:4565243-4575877 GCA_032355705.1 Rubia peregrina | reverse complement strand
CAGCCGCAATGTGTATCTTTCCATATAGTTTAGCCTATGACCAAGCTGATGAATACTTGGCCATTGGAGAAACAACTTCTAAAGACATTCTTCGCCATTTCGTGGAGGCTATTATTCAGGTGTATCATCAGGAATACCTCAGGGGACCAAACCTTCTGGAAATTGAACGCCTAAAGCTTGTTGGAGCTCAACGTGGTTTTCCAGGAATGATCGGCAGCGTGGATTGCATGCATTGGAATTAGAAGAACTACCCAGCGGGGTGGAAAATACAATATATAGGCAGATCCGGGAAATCTTCTATTATCCGAGAGGCTGTTTCTTCTTATGATCTTCGTATATGTCATGCATTCTTCGGAACACCGGAGTCGTGTAATGACATTAACGTTCTTGATCGTTCATCGTTGTTCGATGATGTTCTAAATGGAACGGCTCTGAAGTGTGAATTTCATATTAATGGCCATGACTATGATACAGGATACTATTTAACATATGGAATCTATCCTCAGTGGGCCGCATTTATCCCTTCCATTTGCCTCCCTCGGGGACCAAAGGAGAAACTATTTGCTGCTGCCCAAGAAAGCTTTTGAAAGGACGTTAAACATGCATTTGGAGTTTCGCAATCCCGCTTTCATATCATTCGCAACCATGCCTATTATTGGATGTGAAAATGGCGGGTAAGATTATGATTGCTTATGTATCCTTCACAACATGATAGTTAAAGATGAACGTCATACATATGGCCTCCATTGTGATGTGAATGATTTCATGGATACTCCTGAGGAACCTTGAGAGTATCACACAGGAGCGCGAGCAGACATGACGGATTTCCTCCAAGCAAAATTTCGACTACACAATAGGGAAAATCACCAACAACTCAAGAATGACTTAATCAAACATCTTTGGCAACATTCTGGCCCTTCGAATTGATTATGTTGTTGCTCTTTACTTTAATTATGAATGTTTTTCATCTCAAATTTAGTTTGTATTTTGTTGTTATGTTTTCTATCAAGTTATTATATGTATTAGTTTTATTAAGGTTATTATTTTTTCAGTTTCCTAAATTCCGCTACCATTTATTTTCATAATTTTATATGTTTACGAAAATTATATTTTTATAGATATTATAAATTATATATTTAAATAAATATATGTGTGTAAACATATATATATATATATATATGTATCACATTCAAAATATATATGTTGTAGCAAGTACTATATTGTAGAAATATAAAAATGTGTGAAAGAGATGAAAAATGATGTGGGAACAATGATGATGATGTGGAATTGAGTTATTATAGTGGAGTAAAATTGGAGATGAGAGTTTTGGTGATTGTAGTTAAGGAGAGAGAGTGATTATATTATTTAAAAATTAAAAAGTGAGACTTATGAAGAGTTATGGGAAATCACCATTGTAGATGCTCTTATGGCAATATAAGTGCACAACTTTTTGTTTCGAAAAAAAAACCGAGATACATAAACAAGAGTGCCACAACATTCAATGTGCTATTTCACTATGAATTTTTGATGTGAATATCATTATTCTTCATTTTATTTTCTGAAAGGAAGTTTTGTTAAAAATGTTGGCAGCTTTGAAGCAACACACCATCTACTCAGACAGTAACATTTACCATTTTAGACCAGACCATATAAATGTAAACCATATTCACAGCTATCACGAGCACACAAGGAGGCTCTTCATCAAACATGTAGCAGCAGAATAAGGCACTTGTTGCACCCTCCAAAAATGAGTTCCCATAATCTAGCTAGAAGGGGTATTCGATTTCATTTTTAAATGTTGCAAATATACACAACCTATAAAGCATCTTACACCAGACCAAATTAAGGTCGTGTCAACACGAGCAGATAGAGCTCGAAACTAAAGATTTTAGAGTACATCATCATCGTCTAGTTGAGGGTACACAGAAGCATCCTCAGTCGGTAATGAGGGTGGAGTTCCAGGAAGGATAGAAGCGGCGCCATGTTCACCAGCACATATACACAGAGCCTCAGCATCCCTAAGGGTTGGGTTGAGATCAATTTGACCACTTAGCTCATTTATGAACTTTAGTAGAGTGTCGAAATCCATTTCTTCACCCATTATCTTGTTACGATATCTTTTCAGGATTGCAACACAAAAATAAAGATGCAAATGCTCGCTCAAATAGTGCGTCCACAGTACTTCCCACAAATGCATTGTTTTGTCAAAATCAAACTCCCTGCATAATGGAAGATGTCAACTCATAAGGAATACCCAGAACATCTCTACAATCTCAATAAGCAAACAAACATAAATGCAATCTCAATAGGCAAACAAACATAAAGGCAATCTCAATAGGCAAACAAACATAAAGGCAAAATTCACACAACAGACCCAAAAGTACAATGTAGTCATTCAATAAAGTTTGCTTCTAATCCTAAATTTGATTTTCCCTCAAAGATCCAAGGATATAGCAAGATCAACCCAACTCACATGAATTCTCAAAAAAAAAAAAACACTAACACTGAATATTAAACATTACTCAGAAAAAAATGAAAATTAAATCTTGCACTAAATTTCCTTGCCGCGTGCAGTCAAAACAGAGAATGTCCACACAGCACAAAAGATTTAGAATGTCACAAACTAGACAGCTTCCTCATGTGCTAATCTTTATTTAAGTTTCAGTTTTTGCAAAATTTAAGAAAAATAGGCCAAAATAAAGCAAGCAGACATATTATGCAGGATTATCAATTTCATTTTTTCCAGCCTTTTTTTATTAGATGTCAATCCATCTAAATCCCTACCACTACTGACTAGCGGAAGAACAAAATTTACATCTGCACACTTGTATGGAATTTCATTTATTTAACAGGGGGATTGGATGTTTAACTAGAGTGGGGATTGGATACTAGAGCGGGGATTGGATATTTAACTAGAATTTTAGCCATTATGCATTGGTAGAAGCCAACCCCCAAAATCGTATTGAAATGTTCCACCACATTGGTACAGCAGTCAAACAATGAATCGTATTGAGATGCGGGAAGAACTTTGCCCCGATGACTAGAAATTTAAAAAACAAATCACAATCAGCTAAGAGATGCTATACTTCTGTTTATCAGTTTCTTTTCATTGCATCATTAATCCAACATGAAACAGGTATTAAGGAGGAAGAAGAAGAAATGCTTTCAGAAGAAAGAGCTACATCAATTACTAAACTGAGCCAGGTCCTAGTTGGAGAAAAAGAGTATGGACCCATGGCACAAGACTCTCAGTGTTGATTGCAATACTTGAGCAAATCAAACTTGCAGAAGAGTAGCAAATAGACAAGCTAAATAAATAACAAAACACCTAAGCAAGATCAAACAAATAAAATAGGCAAATTGATTCATAACTTACCATTTAAATTGAATAAGAATCCACCGAAAACAGAAGAAAAAGTTTAAGCAATCTTTCTGGCTAAAATAGTTATGCAATGGGACATCCAATATCTCCACCAACTGTAATAAAAAGAATCAGATTTCATCAGATTTCTTGACAATAAATCCAGCCAGTGACTCCAGTGTTCATTAGCAACTGGTCAATTGGTAACACCAAACCTCAGGAATAAATTAGCAACAATGCCCAACCAGAGAGAGAGAGAACCTTAGACAATGCAAAAAGTTGAGAGTGCATCCCACTTTGGTCCCTATTGAAATTTGGTCCAAGACGTTCCATTAGAGAGACAAAGCACCAAAACGATTCTGACTCATCTTTCATAACAAACAGAATAGGAGACAATAGGTCACTCATTCCCTGTCAGTCAAAGAGAATAAAAATCTTGGTCAGGATGTGTCTTTCAGAATAGCTTCCATCCGTAAACAAGACATACAACATTTAGAGAGAAGCAGAATTCCTTGAATTACCTGACAGTACCCAAGATCAAAGTTGTAGAATGAGTAAGTAAGCAGTATATCACGTAAAAGACTGACATTTGGATTATCATCTCCATCATAGAACGAAAGTGACCGGTCAGTCCTCACCTTAAAAAAATATTAATAATAGTTGTAGATTAGAAGAATTGTGTACTATGGCAATGAGCTGATTATGTTTGGAAATGAAATATCCCCGGTGATGGTAAAAAATATATTTGTATAACAATCTAGTCATACCACATCTTTCTCAATAAGGCCTTTCCTCTCCCTGAACTTTGTAAACCTTCTTGCCTGGGCTTTTGAGATACTCTGGCATCAGAAACACATGAAAATCAGTCTCTACATATGTATATAGTTTCAAAATGAAGAATCGTAATGATTCTGCATGCAAAAATCAAGTGAACCAGCAAAAGGAAATAGATAATTTCATCAGAACAAGCAAGCAGAGAAAGCACGTACGCATGCAATATCTTTAGAAGCATATTAATAGTGGGATTTTATTACTTCATCCACCTACACTCCACAGGGTAAGGATATCAGCCAAGTACATAGCCATAATGGGTAAATACCTACTATCTTGGTGTCGTGATAGTCACATCTTATACATGTATACTACTACTGAACTGCATTTCAATTTGCACTCTCAACCGGTCTATTCCTTCTTCACAAAAAATCGTCTAAAATTGCCAACCTGAACTAGTACCTTGTGTAGTTAAGCTAAATTGAAATTGACTAACCAATTAGAATCAAACATAACAATGTTTACTGCTGGTATCCTAGGAGCAGTAAAATATTTCTCCCAAGTATACAGCATAGAACAGGGAAAAAACATCATACTCTAACAGACAAGTAGTTCTACTGCGAAGTGGGAAGAGGGAACAGAGCAGATACTAATCATAAATAGACTGAGGTTGAAGGAATGCACAGAAAAAATAACATAATACGAAACAACCATAATAATCTCATTAAGAAGATCGAGCTTCTCATTTAATTTCAACCTGTGTGAAGATGATTCCAAAATTATCCTGAATCACAACATAAATAATATCATTCTTCACCTTCTCTAATAATCTAAAACAAAAACGAACCTTCCATTGTGTTTTTAGAGTTTCATACTCAAACTTCTTCATTGCTATGAGATATTCCCTCTCTGCATATGTTGAATCATGTGCATGGTACTCCAACAAAAATGGCCAGAGCTGATAGCATAGATAGATATAATCAATATTCCTTCAAATGAAAATTTCGAATTCAATTCCAAAAGAAATATACAAAGAATATAAACACCTCTTTCCGCAAACTATGCTCCACTCCACCGTAAAATATTCTTTTCTTGAATGCATTTGGATCCCTTATCCGGCCTTCAGAATCCAAGAAAGTTGCCCACTACAAGAAGAAGAGTTAAAGAGCCTAAGATTTGAAGACGTACTGAAGTTTTAAGCTACAAACTACAACTCAAACATCATCAAACCAATAATTAAGGGAAGGAAACAAACAGATGTACCCTAAGAGAACTATTAAAAATACTCAGTAATGGGTTAGTCAACTCTATAGTGAACTAACATGACACCAGGCTTCTAGTTACAAATTATAATCTTTCTACTAAGCTCATTTGACAGCAAACAAACTGACAGTGATGCACTTGCTCTTAGCCCAGTTGCATGCCATGTAGATGCTCCTCCTCATCCATGCTTACTAGATGGTGAAGTGTGTCATGGAACTAGAAAAACTCAAACTTCCATGTATACTAAGAAGAAAAACATGCCATCCAACTAACTACCAATCTCAAGTGCTTAGCAATATAGCTCAAATGTATGAGACCATGAAAACTATGTTTAGTTTACTGTAGAACAGATGGGGCTTGACTAGTTATTTCCCACACATTTTTTTCAGCAAAATACTACTGCCAAGAGCAGGCTCCTTAAGTTGAACAAACCTGGAATATCGGGGAAATGTATTTTATGATACAAGATTCAAGACTCAATTATTACATTAACAGCAGAAGGGCATTGAAAAAAGAAAATCGCTAGGCTAGCTTCAAATCAAAATGTTTGTATAAACAGGTGCAGTAAAAAACTGTACCTCCTCAGGTCCTAGACGAGATTGGCGTGGTTTTCCCCAAACTAGAGACATTTTATCAAACTGCCAAAAAATTCATATACAAAAAAAACATGTTAGGCAGCAACACAATTCTTCATACAAAACTTTAATGGCATTATACCTCTCTTTTTAAATGAATGGTCCTTCACATGAAAAAAAATGCTCGTATGTATTTAATTTACATGGTACAGGTCATTTAAAATCATCATTAATGACAAGCCTCATGAACTTCTATACATGGTTATATTTATATACTATTAAGCCCTTCCACACCTTCGCATCATCTTCAGATAATTACTAAATAGCAGACCCACTTCAAAAGATAAATTCACCAGTGAAGCACTTTCCATTTTCTATTACAGTCCGATATTAATTATCAATATGGGTCTAACGTTTTCAATATCAATACTGAGACAAAAAAAACGTTTAAAAAATTCCCCATGTTCATTAGGATTTAAGAAAAACAAAGAGAAAAAATATATCACCTCCACAGGATCTGGGGGTACAGAAACCTTAAAGGATCCATTAGATGCTGGAATATCAAGGTCCTCAACTGAAGACTGGTCATGCTTTATCCTATCGTTAGCAATAAAGCTATCCATCTGAGATTCACGAAATAGCTGGGAAGTTGTTTCACGTGCAAATCTGGTCACAAGAGAGAACTTTTCAAGAACTTGCATTGAGATGTCTCGAGCAGGATCACTATGCTTTTGTGACGGCCTCCCATTTTGACGTACGCTGCCAACAGTGCTATTGAGCGCACTCCCATCGCCAGTTTCTTCATTTCTACTCGCTGAAGAGTCATTCTCTGTGATAGAAGGACTATTTGCCACTGTCACAGCCCTCGGAAGCTCCAAGGAAGATAAGGTTCTCTGGATAGTGAAAATTGAAAGACAAATAAATCTTCAAATCATTTCAAACACTGACCAAATATTGAATAGAAACATTAATATAGAAATTCAGTCAACAAAACTTTACTTGTGTACTAAGGAAGTTACTAATAAAAGTAAATGCACCTGTAGGGGATCTTGGAAATCATTGACGATAAAAACATTGGCATCTTCTGCTGACCTGGATAATTAGAGTATTACCGCATATTCAAAATAATTTATATGCGGTGAATTGGTAGACTTAGTATCACTGAAAGAACCTACCTCACGAGCAGGGTATTTTGCTTAACAGTTGCAAGGAATTCTCTTAATCACCATTGTAGAAGTAAAGTGAAGGAAACGCTAATCCTGCAAATATTAGGGTGACCAGTTTAGTATTTAAATCAATACTAGGACCACCTTCAGGTTGGACATTTGAATATTGGGACACCGTAGGACTAAAAAATGAGTGAAAGAGAAAAAAGAAAAAAAATCATGTAAATGATGTTGCAGGCTTCCAGCTGCAACACTAACATCACCACTAGTGAAGAGTTGTGAAGCTGGACAACAAGAACAATATAAAATCCTGTACGGATCTAGAGCTGCAACGCAGTTATTTCCAATGCAGAATAATGAGAGGAAAAAAATAACGGCAAGGTTTAGACATTCTCAATAAACAGTTAATGCACAGGCTTGGCAGTAATCATTAGCCTGTCAAGTAAAGCATCAACATGTCTTTCCAAATAAGCCCCTTATGAGTTAAGGAAGATGTGTCAAAGAAAAACACAAAATCTGAGATTGTCCCATGAGGACTCCAGAACTAACTATACATCAAGAGGTACTGTAGCATACCTGAAGATAGAACTACAATGATGAACTGCCACCCAATTGTGGGATTGTTCCTGCGAATAGACTTTATTTCTGTGAAAGGTACCGCTCTTATCGTATAGAGACTTCTATCTGCAAGTAAACAGGCAGCTGATTAGCTATATATGCATCAAACATCTCAGAGTCTCAGAATGACTACATTCACTCGGCAATTAAAGTTTTCAAGAGAGAATCATTGGTAGAGCTGATATAAGATGACAGTAACAGTTCAAATTCCACAAGAACATCAGTGCAGACTGCAGAGGAAAAAATGTACGCAGTTCATGAAACTTCAGTTCTTAGAGCACCAGGTTAACACTCTTTTTGCAAGTTGTAATGATTCAAACACATGAGCCATGCCAAATTTTAACCTAGCTTCCAAAATGCTTTACTATAACAACTCTAGCATGGGGAAGATACTAACAAAATTATAAAGGGTCATAGCTAATGAACCCTCAAAAAAAGTAAATATAGTTAGTTTTTCCTCCTCAAGCAAGCTACATAGAGATAGGGAAAAGATGCAGAAGTTTCCGGATTTGCACTAGTGTGAGAGAATAACCTAGCCCGATAAACATTGTACTAAAAAAGTTCAAGAAAGTGAATAATGTCATTTGTAGATAGCAACTTTAGTACTTAGTAGTTCATCATTAAGAATGAGCAGCAATAATAGCCAAAATATAGACAACTAGTACCTTTCTCAGTCAACCTTGCATTTGAGTTTTGGCCTTTGTAAGGTATCCACGTCTGTCATCAAACAAGAAGCCACAACATAGTGTTATTAAAATTTCACTTTTATAGAGATGTCCTTATTACTAACAAACCACACTTCAACTAATTTTGCCAAGTCCAAGCATGTCTGGAAAAAAAACTCCGTGCACCATCAAATTAATGGAATATCTTCCTTTCTAGACTGATAATAAGGCTTCCCAACTTGAATGTCAATGCCTATGCTGACGTGAATCTTGCAGCTCTATCTTAAAACCAACCATTAGTAAGTACACTTAGTAGAGTTTCCCAAGAACTTGCATATATCAAGTCATATCCATTTAAAGTGGCAATGTGAGATTGTTGCAACATAAAAATCCCCCTGAACCAAATCCTACATTCTCTATTAGAGGTGAGAAACCTCAAGCTAAAGTACTTTGGAAACTAGTACCTCATTATATGTAATTACCTACATACTCCTAAAGCATTCTTCAGTAAAAGAAATGATGTATTCATACCATATAAAGAGTGCCCCCTTGTTTCACCAACTTCAATCGGCCACTTATCCTCTCGGACGCGAACTGAGTAGGATGAATCGTCACGTTATCCTTCAAGTACATCACCTCAGCACCATCAGCATCCCCTGAGGAGCTCCTTTTGCCACTGTCACTCCCCGCAATGCTCGGCAGCCCCTAATTTAAACAATACGCAACACAACACTCAAAATTAAACCCGCGGGTTCAACAAATTGGAGCATACAAACAGCAATTAAACCTAATTCAAACCGCTAAATGCTCATGCGATACCAGCACACCGCGATTACATTAAAACGAAACAGAGAAGGTCGGGGAAAGCGGTGGCGTACTTGTTGCCTCGACGCGGCGGCGTAATCGGCGTCGTCGGAGAGATCGTTGATGTCCGCTTCAATCATCGCGGCGGGATATTGTTCCAGAAGATCGCTGGAAAGAGTTGTTAATATGTAGAAGATATTGGAGAAGAGAAGAAAGTCGTTTTCTGATTATTACTTTTTCTTCCTAGCGAAGATACGAGAGCAAAGTGCTGACGAAGATAATTGTTAGATGGCGAGGAAGATGGGCCCCGGTGATGTGGCGGAATACTGGACGCGGTTGTGGTGATTGGTGTTGTACCTTGCCCTTCCCTTAGACTCTTCGGTTACGGGTGAGAACCAATCAATTCGGTATAATTCAGAAAAAAAAATTGTCTTCTGGTATCGGGTCTTGATCGGGTGTGTTCGGGTTCGCGTGTTATTCGGTAGTGTTGAAAAATATCCAATCGGGTCGGGTTTGGTCTTGGTTGTTTCAATTTCGATACGGTTCGGTTATTAATTTTTTAAATCGGGTTCATATCAGATTTGGTTCAGCTTATTTCGGTTTCATGTGCAATTCAATTATACGTATTTTTTATCAGGTTCGGATCGGGTTTGGTTTGAGTTAGTTCGGTTTCGATAGCTTTCTAATACATTCTCTTTCGGGTCGGGTTCGGTCGGATTTAGATATATGCATTTTGGGTCTTGTTCAAATAAATATAGCAAATTGTCATTATAATAAAAATAATATATTTTTTAATATATTACTTTTGTAAAGATATTTTTGATAAACAGATCTATTATATTTTATGTAGTTATTTTTTTATGTATACTTTCCTTATTTTAAAATAAAAAAATTCTCTTGCAAAGCATGAATCCATATATTTTTTATCACTGGAAAGCACCCATCATGTTTATAGCATGACAAACTAGTTATAGCAGTCAATATTAACAAAGAACTTACATCAGATACACAAGTATAAGATACTTTCATCAACACATCAATTTCTATATCATTAACATCACATAAAAATTTATTCTAGTCACACATTGACACAGATCTACAGAATTAACCCTTACTTGACTTTCTCTACATCAACACAACTAGCAAAGTTGACTTTAACTAAAGAACGATCGACCTCTCACTTGACTTTCTATATATAAGCAATAATAAAACGGTTTGATTTTAACTGGTTGCTTTATTTTCTATGTACAATCATCATTAACTAATAGTACTTTAACTAATCAACGGTAAGCCTGTACTTGACTTTTTATGCATAAACACTAATGCTTTAGTTAATTTTAACTAATAAACAGTCAACCAATACTTGACTTTTTATTATATATAAACACTAATACTACCTCTGTTTTCTTTT
>JAULKK010000001.1:4539014-4559140 GCA_032355705.1 Rubia peregrina | reverse complement strand
ACAAAATGAAGGATTTAGATACGAAAACCAAAAATGGTTATCTAAACCCCTTATGATGTAAACCTACCTAAATCTAGGAATTTTCCAACAAAAATATAACAAAAGAGATGTTAAATGCTTCGGAAAATACATGCATTTGACGTCTCATCAAGGAGCTTCTGTATCTCGGCCACCTCTGCTAGAAGGAACAAACTACAATTATTGGAAAGTATGCTCAGTTTTTATAAATTCTATGGATGAACTTACATGACACTTTGTTGAAACTGAGTGGAATCCCCCAATTGAAGATGAAGAATCTAGCTCGAAGGAGAGTCAAGTTCTTGAAAACAAAAGCACAAAGATAAATCATCATGGTCTCCAGATGAATTGAAGGCTTTACTGGTGAATTCAAAAGCATTTAATGCTATATTCACAACACTAGATGAAAATCAATTTCGACTCATCTCTACATATCATCAGGCTAAGAAAGCATGAGATATTCTGCAGAGTACATGAAGGATCCAGTCGTGTACGTCCAAACTACTGATGTTGGCTATAAAGTTTGGAAAATTAAAAATGGAGGAGGATGATACAATTGCCACATTCAATGGAAAACTTCGAGACATCTCTAATATGTCTTATCAACTTGGGAAAGTCTACAAGGAATCAAAGTTGGTGAAGAAGACCTTAAGATCGTTGCCCAAAATATTTGTAATAAAGGTTGCCATAATAGAAGAAGGTGGAGATGTATCCACAATGTTCCTAGATGAGTTGATGGGATCACTACAGACGTATGAGATAACTATGGAACAGTCTATAAAGAAAACTCAAAAGGAGTTGGCTTTCAAAGTATCGTCATCATGGGATAACCATGAATCATATAGTGAAGATGATATTGAAGAAATGGCTCTCATCACTAAGAATTTCTCAAGAATGCTGAAGAAGGTGGTGAACAAAAAATCACAAGGAAAAAGAGGAGGAAGTAAACCAAGTGGGAAAAACTTTGGAAAGAATTTTGGAACTCGCATGGAGCAAGGAAATCAGCAGTTTACTAGAAATCAAGGTGGTGATGCAAAACAACCAGGAAGGATTCAATGTAGAGAATGTGAAGGTCTTGGACATATCCAGGTTGAATGTGCTAATACCCGGAAGAAACAAGGAAGATCTTATGTCACCTCGTGGAGTGAGGATGAAGAAGACAAGAATGATGAAATGGAACTTACCAGTAATTATGTGGCATTTGGAGAAAAATTCACAATGATACGGTGGGTGTGGACGTATGTTCCAACACAGATATGTCTGTATGTTTCAACACAGATAAATATTTATGTTTTAACATAAGTTATGACGATACTTCCAGCGATGATGAAGACCAACCCGTGAGTGATGAATATATCTACACTTCATATGAAAAAATGTATGACATGTGGATAAAGGTTACTGACGCAAATAAGTCCTGAAGATGGTGAAAAATCAATTGGCCAAGACAAAGAAGGAGTTGTTAGTACAGGTTGAAAAACTTAAGAGTGAAATTGAAGATTTAAACGTGAAAGTAAACTCTATGACTGAGAGGGCGGAGTTGGCATAAGCAACAATCAATAAATTAAACTCTAGCAAGGCAAAGTTAGATGATATTCTGATAATGGGAAAGAGCTTCCGAGATCGTCAAGGGATTGGTTATGGCAATGTATCTTGCGATATGAGAAATTTCAAGATGGAAGTTCAAGACATGAAGAGAAAGGTGGGTAAGACTCATCAGCAAAAACCTCTCATCTGTAGTTACTACATGTGTCAAGGCCATACCGAAGAACGGTGTCTCAGATTACTCGGAGATATCATGAATGGACGACAACTGTCTGCATGTTCCAACATAGATGATATCCAACTACCAAAGGATGTTCGAAAGCTATGGATTCCTAAATGCATGAATACTTGTTTTGTTGCTCATACTTCTCTTATTACATATTCTAGTGACTCATGGTACTTTGATAGTTGGTGTTCTCGTCACATGACTGGAACTCAGGATTTTCTGATAAAAATAAGGCCATATGATGGTGGTTTTGTTACTTTTGGAGATGGGAAGAGGAGTCGTGTCATTGGCAGAGGTGAAATGCACATAGAAGGATTTCCTGTGTAAACTAGTGTGTTACTCGTTGAGGATCTAAAGGCAAACTTGTTGAGCATCAGCCAGTTATGTGATGACAATATGACGGTTGAATTTCAGAAAAACAAATGTGTGGTGAAATGTGGAAATGACAAAGTATTTTTTGGTATTTGATCATTAGACAATTATTATCTCTTGGAGCAAATAGTGCGATGTCTAAGTTCAAAGAAAGATGAAGGCAATCTATGGCATATGAAGCTTGGTCATATAAACTACAAAACCTTGGTGAAAATTGCAAATTCAAAGGCAGTATGAGGTATTCCCATATTTACGACCAAAAGTGGTATTGTATGTGGACCATGTCAGCAAGGTAAACAGATTTGGTCTCCTCACTCTTCAGTACAATATATTACTACCTCAAGGAATCTAGAATTACTGCATATGGACTTAATGGATCCAGTCAACACACCTAGTGTGAGTGGTAAGAAGTACATCTTTGTATGTGTTGATGATTTTTCTAGATATAATTGGGTGGTGTTCCTTAAAGAAAAATTTGATGATGTGGATGTGTTTAGAAATTTGGTGATAAAATTGCAAACAAGGGAAGGAAGATAGGAAAGATAGTCAGAATCAGAAGTGATCATGGCAGGGAATTTGAAAACTCTCAATTCGGTGATTTCTGTGATGAACTTGGTATTCAACATGAATTATCTGCTCCAATCACTCCACAGCAGAATGGCATTGTCGAAAGGAAAAATAGAGCACTTCAGGAAAGAGCTCGAGTCATGCTTTCAGAAAAAGACATACATAAAAAATGGTGAGTAGAAGCTGTCAATATAGCTTGTCATACTATTAATCGAGTGTATTTTTGGTTGGAAGGGAAGGAAGTCAAGTGTATCTCACTTTCATGTGTTTGGAAGGAAGTGTTATATTCTAAGAGATAGAGATCCATTGGCCAAGTTTGACAATCGTAGTGATGTTGGTATATTTCTAGGGTATTCTATGAACAGTCGAGCATATCGTGTGTATAATCTTCAAAAAAATACACTCATAGAGTTAATAAATGTTGTTGTGGATGATTCAGATGACAAACATGATTCAATGGAAAAAGAATATGAACCAGATGTTGAGTATGTTCCAACACAGAACAATACACCAGAATATCCAGACTATGTTGGAACACATAATCAAGTGGAAGAACAACCCATTTCTGTAGAATAAGAGTATGTTGGAACATCCTCCCCTACACCTAGTTTACATGTTCCAACACAGGAGGAACCAGAACCTATCTCAAGGAGAATCCGATCAATTCCTTGAGTGAACTACAGAGAGCTAGCTGGATTCCAAAGTTTCATCTCACTTATTGAACCAAATAATTACAAGGAAGCATTACTTGATGAATACTGGTTTGCAACAATGCAAGAAGAGCTCGAGCAGTTTGAACGCAATGATGTATGGTATCTTAATCTTCGTCCGAAAGGTGTAAATGTTATTGGTACAAAGTGGATTATCAAGAACAAGTCTGATGTTGATGGTTAAATAACTCGCAATAAATATAGACTAGGGGCTCAAGGGTATACTCGAGTGGAAAGAGTCGACTTTGATGAAACTTTTTCACCAGTGGCCAAGTTAGAATCTATTCTCATCTTGCTTGCTATTTCTTGTACTATGAATTTTACATTATATCAGATGGATGTGAAAAGTGCCTTTCTGAATGGAGTGGTGAATGAGGAAGTATATGTAGAACAACCTAAACGATTTGAAGATCCACATTATCCACATCATGTGTATAGAATTAAGAAGGCACTATACGGGCTGAAACCAACACCTAGAGTATGGTATGAGCGGCTGAAAAACTTTCTACTTAAGAAAGGTTATCGTCGAGGGGGAGTAGATCGTACATTATTAGTGGTTTCTAAGTCCACGGAGTTTTTGATTGCTAAAATTTATGTGGATGATATTGTGTTTGGCTCTACTTCCTCATCTATGGTGCAAGATTTTGTGTCATTAATGCAAGCTGAGTTTGAGATGAGTATGGTTGGAGAACTCACATATTTTCTAGGGCTTCAGGTTAAGCAAGAAAAGAATAGTTTGTTCGTAAGCCAAAGCAAGTATTCCTTGAATCTGGTGAAGAGGTTTGGACTCAGTAGTGCTCGATCTATTCGTACTTCTATGGAAACTACAGAAAAATTGGCGAAGGATGAGAAAGGCGTCTCAAGTTGATCAGAAATTATACAGAAGCATGATTGGGAGTCTCTTGTATCTTACTGCTAGCCTACCATACATATATTTCGGCGTAGGTGTTTGTACAAGATTTCAGGCTGATCCTAAGGAATCTCATTTGTGTGCAGTAAAAAGAGTTATTTGATATATTAGTGGGACTTTTGAATATGGAATCAGGTATTCTAAGAATCAAAACTCAAGTCTTATTGGCTATAGTGATTCTAATTGGGATGGTAATACAGATGATCACAAAAGTACTATTGGGGTTGTTTCTTTATTGGTACGAATATGGTCTCCTGGTATAGTAAGAAGCAAAATTCAATCTCTTTATCATCTGTTGAAGCTAAGTATCTTGCTACCAGAAGTTTTTGTGCATAATTATTATGGATGTAACAAATGTTGAATGACTATGGAATTCAACAAGGGCCTCTAAATATTATGTATGACAACAAAAGTGCAATTGACATCTCTAAAAATCCAGTTCAACACTCAAGAACGAAGAATATTGACATGAGCAATCATTTTATTAGAGATTTGGTTGAAATAAAGGAGGTTGTGATGGCCTATGTTCCAACATGTGAGCAGTATGCAGATATATTCACTAAACTGTTGGACGCTTGAACTTTTGAATTTCTCAGACAACACCTTGGTGTGTGTCAAATATTTTTTTCTTGAAATTCCTCTGTATAGTATGTATGTTTGTGTTGGTTCTTTTTTTGTTGTTTAAAAAATTATGATAAACAAAAAAAATAGAAAGATGAAAAGAAAAAAGGTGGAAGAAGAAGAAAGGATAAGTGGTTGTATGGTATGTTGGAAGTTTAAGATGTGACATGATTTGACCGTAGAAGGAAGGTAATTATTGTATTGGAAAGGTAAAAAGGAAGACACGGTTAGAGAGGTGAAAAGGGAAGGAGTTATTTTTGGTTCAAATTCTTCCATCTCTCCATATTCCCTATTTTTTAGCATTACACCCTTCTCTCTACCAAACTCTCAAAATCTTGGAAGTTATCTTTCCGAGTTTGATTTATCCTAGAATTCTCTTGCCAAACCAAAACTTCTTGCCGAGATATTCCTACAATGGCCAAAAATAAGAATCCATTTATACTCACCTCCAGCGAACCCGAGAAAGAGGAACCAAGCAAGAAGAAATCCCAGTTTCAAAAGGTAACCAGTTCCAAATTTTCTCACTTTATTTGGAATGGTAGAAGGTTGAGTCTATAGGGTAATTTTTTGAATGGGTGCAAGCAAACCAGGTTACAGTTGATATGAGAACTTGGAAAATCTTAAGGTGAATTTTCTGGAGGTAGATATGAAAGAATTGCTGTCCGGGAACATAGGAGAATTGTTTGATATTGAGCATTTTGAAGTTAAATAGTTGAGGGGGTAAATATAAAGATCATAAAGGGAAAGACATGTTCCAAGTTTACTCTTACATTCTAGGAAAGAGTTCTAAAATAATTGAAGAGATTACTGATGAAGAGGCTGAAGGCTTGGAAGTGCTTAGGTTTACAGATTAGTTTAAGGTTGTTCATTTCGGTACTGTGAATGCTAAGAAGGTTGAAAAGCTTAGGACTTTACATCCTCCAGTGATAGTGTTGTCTGACACTGATGAAGAAGCAGATGCTAGGTATGTTCCAACATATCAGCATGAAGATGAGATGAAGGTTGATGAGCCTTAATTGGGTTCTGCCGGGGATAGCTTGGGGAATCAAGACTGTCCTATAGATGTTGGATCTTCTCATGATGAAGTAGAGGCTTAGGAGGATGTGAAGAGAGGGGGAGATGACCCCACAATGGAGACTGCTGAGATGGAAGAGAAAGAAGATTATGTTCCAACACAAATAGAGTATGTTGGAACACATTTCACTGAAGATTCTGAGTTGCGGGAGGAGGAGTACATGATCTCACATATTCCAGTACCGAAGTTCTTGATGAGTTCATCCATAATAGGAAGGCTAAAAGGAAGTTTACAGAGGCTGTGTCATCACAGCCAACCAAGAAGAGCAAGGTTGTAGGACCCTCTCCCAAGAAGAAGAAGAAAACTGCCCTACCACCTCCTCATGTAAGTTTTACTCTTTCAGAAACTTACTATGATGCAAATTGTGAGGAAATGGGAAAAGTGTTTTCTCAAAGGAAGATTATTGCTGAAAGGCCAATAGATTTTCTAGCTTACAAATCAAGTTGATTCTCTGATTTTCTAGAACTAATTGCCATGAAGAAGGCTGCATCTACGTTTCTAGACTGCAACAATCAGCTGGTTTGTGAGGTTTATTCAAACCTAATGGCTGAGAACCTTGAGAAGGATTCACCTTGGTGTGATCGAGTTTATGTTAAAGGGAGGATTGTAATTTTTTTTGCTGAGAGGATTAACAGGTTGTTGTGGCTGAACACACCTTAGTTTGAAGGTATTTTTTCTGATGAGATAAAGGTCACGAATGCTGAGATATCTGGAGGAAATAAAACATAATGGGCTGCAACTGGGTATTCTCAAGCATCATGTTTAACCTCCAGGTTCTTTGGACTTTATCAGGTAGCTATAAACTATTTGATATCATCTTCAAACACTACATCCCTGACCCGTAAAATGGCTAAGCTATTATACTATGTTGGAACACAGAAACCCGTCAACCTTGACTTACTCATACAACAGAGTATTGTGCGACAAGCTATATCTCCAAAGTCCAAGCATAAACTGGTTTATCCTTGCATCATCTCAACCATGGTCAGAAGTGAGAGAGTTAAGGCCAAGCCAAAAGATGAGATAGTGGAAATTGAGCCCCTAAAGTCGAACAAGAAAACTTTTGGGTTGAAACAGGTAAAAGATTTACCTTGGAAGCCTAAGATTGATGGTTCTACTTTAGCTGGAGATGAGTATAAAGCCAAGATGATGGCTCTGAATGCAAGGCTGGGTGCCATTACTATTCAGATGGTTGCATTAGAAGCTAAGAAGACTAAGCTCGAAGCAGAAAAGGATCAGCTGGAAACACTGGGTACTGCTCATGAACAGAGTTCATTTCTATAGGGCTATGTTGCAACATTGTCAGTGTTCAGTTCGGGGGGAGCGGATTTTATTTTGCTGAACTTTGTTCTTATTGTTTCCTGTATTAGGCATATTAACGGCCCCATGGGGAAATTATTTTGGAAGTTGTTGGATATTATTTTGGTGGCCTGGAGGTGTAATCTGAATTATGTTTTTTTTTGGATTTTTTTGGATATTCTTGTTTTTGGTACTTCTATTAATTCATATTTTATTATTCACATAAGTTCCAACATAGGAGGATTTTTGAAATTTTTATAAGTGTGTCAATGGAAGTTTTTCTTTTGGATTTTTTTTACTCCAAAATGGTTGGGTCCACAAAATACTAAAGGGGGGGATTGTAAAGTCATGAACTTCATTGATTATTGAGTTGGCATTTGTGAACTAATGGTGAAAAAGGAAAATGTTCCATGTTGGAACATACTGGAGATTTCGGAGTTGGTGATAGAATATTGCATTGAAATTGGTTTTTTGGAAATATGGAGTTTAAGCAATATTTAATTCAGCCGAATAGAAGCATAATGGTATTATTGAAAATCCCTATAAATATATAATTGGATTCATGGAATATAATGGGATATTTGATATAAGAAAAATCCATTTATTGATGGGATTTATATATGCTTCAGAAGCAGATTAGGAATATGAATATTATGGAGATAATCATGGAGTATTCTGATCTGGACATGGACTATAAATAGAGGACATCACGGCTGCAATACTTGTGAATTTAATTGAGAAAATCTTCACATCAGATTCACATTTTTCTGAGAGCTTTGTAAGAGCCAGAACTTATATGTTCCAACATATGTGACCTGTTGATCAAGTTCAGAGCCGTATACCTTAATTCCTCGGGAGGAGGAGATCCAGCATCTACGAGTTTTGAGGTCAGGTGGAGTCTGATTAAGGCATATCGGTAGCAAGGGGAGCTTGCAAAATCCACACGTTATAATTAGAAAATATAAGTATAGTTGTATGGTGTACTTTGTACTGTATCTTTCTGATTAGTGGATTTATTCTGAACTGAACCAGACTCCACTGATGTAGGTGGATTTCACCAAACTGCGTAACCAAGTTGTGTGTCTCGTTAGTTATTTACTTTACATACTTGGTTAGATAGGATATGTTGGAACATGGTCTAATAGTTAAGCTAAAACAGTAAAACCAAATTTTCAATTAAGTGTATTCACTTCTCGATTCCTGTACGGCATTCTATGATTTATGATTTTTCATTTTTCTTCTCGATTTCCTACTATTTGATTATTCGCAACAACTATAAACCCATGATTTATAAGTATTTTTTTGTTCTTGTTCTTCTTGGTTTCCACATGTTTGAATATTTTCCTCAACTATAATTCCATAATTTGTAATAATTTTAGAGTTGTTTTTCCCATTTAATCCCTTGTGTGCCAACTATTTCATTTTTTATCAACAAAAATGTCTGACTCATTTTTACTTCTCATTTATAGGATAGGGAGGAACTGAACAAGCTACTAAGAGACTAAGTGAACTTTGTTTCTCCTTTTTCTTTACTTTTCCTGCTAAAAAAATTGATTAGATTTTTCAAAACTATAGACTTTGAATTGTACCATTTTAAAATCTCTGACGCTGAGAAAATGAAGTGGGATGGCCAGGCTTTACCTTAAGAGAAGCTGTGATTGGAAACATCCATGATTTTTTTTTATTTAAAACTTGTTTTCTAAATTGGTATGTGTTTCTCGGTGTGCAATTTAATGTGTAAATTATTGATTATTTTATGTACTTGTTTGATCATTGATTTATATGATTTTCTAGCTAATATTCATGTCTATATCAAACCTTTGCCCGTGGATTCAGCCAAAAAAGGGTAGGAAAAAAAGACATCATGACGTAAATTTGATCCCAAAGTAGCTAAACTATTTAGCCCATACATCTTTGGAATAAATTATGTCTTTGATTTTATATTTATAAGCCTTTTCTTGTGGCTGTTCTTCTCGGTTTCCACCCGTTTGATTATTTGCCCCAATTATAATCCCATAATTTGAAAGATTTTTCATCTGTTCTTCTTGGTTAAACCCTTGCGTACCAGCTGTTTAATTATTTATTTACATGAATGACTGAGTCATTTTACTCTTCATTTACAGGATAGGGAGGGGTAGAACAAGATATCAAGAGACCAAGTGAGCTTCTTTTCTTCTTTTTCTTTTATTTTCCTGCTCAAAAATTTGATTAAATTTTTCAAAACTGTAGAATTATAATTGTATGGTTTTGTAATCTCTGGAGCTGAGAATTTGAAGTGGGATGGACAAACTTTTCCTAAAAAGAATTTGCGATTGGGAATATCCATGATTTTTTGTATTTAAATTTTTTTGTCTGAATTGGTATATGTTGCTCTGTGTGTAATTTAATGTATAATTTATTGATTATTTTGTGCTGTTTAATCTCTTATTTATATGATTTTATAGATGATATTCATGCCAACATCCTAATTCTGCACATGGATACTGCCAAAATATGGAAGGAAAAAAAATCCCTACACGAATTCGATCCCAATGTAGGTGAAACATGTTCATCATGTCTTCATGATTTAGCTATGTTCTGACATCATATATTTACGTTCCCTTCATTGTTTTCTTGTATTTTTTTAGTGGCAGAGTTGACTGTATTGCATCAATCTCTAAGGCTAATAAGAACCACAAATAGTATTGTTGAAATCATTAGTTTATGCTCGAGGATTAAAAAGGTATTATTTTCATGAACATTGCTGCATTCGGGAACACTTTTTACTTCAAGATCAGGCGTTTTTTGCTCAACGTGATCTTTTTATAGAATTCTGAACCTGTTGATTGACATTAACAGGGCTTCTATGGTGCACCGAAGGCTACAAGGTATTTCAGTCCATCTTATCATCTAGCACAACGCAGGGGAAGAAGAATCCTAGTATTCTTAAAAAGTGGTGATAATAAATGGAATAATAAAGAATTGATTGTTCCAATCTTAACTTTTTAATTATTATTCTCAAGAAAACTTTGTGTTATCCCTAAATTAACTTAGAGAAAACTCTGAGTTAAAAAAGTGCAAGTTTGGTGCATGTTTAGAGTAAATAAAAAATACGTATATTGGCTAACAAAGAAAAAGTATCTTATTGTAAGAAATAAATAGGATATCACAACTTGATCTTTAAATGATGTATTTTTTTAATGCATTTCAATCTAAACATTTATCTTGTTGACAAATATAGCAAGACTTTCCAAAAAATATATTATTCACTACAATTTCCAAGAAGTTAAAGTATAATCATGGGTATCTAATTTTTTTATTACTCTCTACAATTTCTTAGAAGTTAAAATGTTTAATTTATGCTCAAGAATAAAATAGAAAATGTACTGTTTTCATGAACATTACAGCTTTCAGGAGCACTTTCTACTGCAGGATCAGGTGCTTTAGTGCTCAGTAGGAGCTTTTACAGTATTATGGGCCTGTTGATTGATATTAACATGGATGCTAGGGTGCAAAGAAGGTTCCTGTGTATTTCACCCCATCTTTATTGCCCGCACAATGAGGGGGCGGAAGAATCCTACTATTCTTAAAAAGAGGTGACGATAAAAGGATTGATAATGAATTGATTATTCTCATCTCCATTTTGTAATTTTTATTCTCAAGAAAAAATTGTGTGATCCCTAAATTAACTTAGTGCAAACTTTGAGTTAAAGTACTGCACATTTAAGTTATTTTTTAAAAAAAAAGTGCAATTTCGGTGCATGTTTAGTGTAAATAAAAAAATACGTACATTGGTTGATAGAGAAAAAGTATCTTATTATAAGCAATAAATAGAATAGCACAACTTGATCTTTAAATGGTGTATATTTTTAAAAAGCATTTCAATCTAAACCTTTATGTTTTGACAAGTATAGCTGGACTTTCCAAAAATATTTATTATTCACTACAATTTCCTAGAAGTTAAAGTATAATCATGGGTATCAAAAACATTTATTATTATCTAAAATTTCTTAGAAGTTAAAATATTTAATTTATGCTCGAGAATAAAAAAAGTTTACCGTTTTCATGAACATTACTACTTTCAGGATCACTTTCTATAGCAGGATCAGGTGCTTTAGTTCTCAGCAGGAGCTTTCACTGTACTATGGGCCTTTTGATTGACATTAACATGGATGCTATGGTGCACAGAAGGTTCCTTTGTATTTCACCCCCAACTTTATTGCCCGCGCAATGCGGGGGTGGAAGAATCCTACTATTCTTAAAAAATAGGTGACGATAAAAGGATTAATAATGAATTGATTGTTCCATCTCCATTTTATAATTTTCATTCTCAAGAAAAAAATGTGTGATTCCTAAATTAACTTAGTGCGAACTTTGAGTTGAAATACTGCACATTTAGGTTAAACTTTTTTAAAAAGTGCAATTTCGGTGAATGTTTAGAGTAAATAAAAAAAATACATAAATTGGTTGGTAGATAAATATTATCTTATTATAAGAAATAAATAGAATAGACCAACTTGATCTTTAAATGATGTATATTTTTAAATGCATTTCAATCTAAGCATTTATCTTGTTGACAAATAAGCTGGACTTTCCAAAAAAAATTATTTATTCACTACAATTTCCTAGAAGTTAAAATATAATCAAGGGTATCTTAATAAAGTTATTATTATCTAAAATTTCTTAGAATTTTAATTATTTGATTTATGCTTGAGAATAAAAAAGTGTACCATTTTCATGAACATTATTGCTTTCAGGGGCACTTTCTACTGCAGGATCAGGTGCTTTAGTGCTCAGCAGAAGATTTTACAGAACTATGGGCTTGTTGATTGACATTAACATGACTTTTATGTATTTCACCCCATCTCTATAGCCTGTGCATTGCGGGGGAGGAAGAATCACACTATTCTTAAAAAGAGGTGACGATAACAGGATTCATAATGAATTATTTTCTCATCTCCAGTTTGTAATTGTCATTATCAAGAAAAAAAATTGTGATCCCTAAATTAACTTAGTGAGAACTTCAAGTTGAAGTACTGCACATTTAGGTTAAATTTTTAAAAAAGTGCAAGTTCGATGCATGTTTAGAGTAAATAAAAAAATATTGGCTAATAGAAAAGGTATATTTTTTTAAGAAATAAATAGCATAGCATAACTTGATCTTTAAATAATGTATATTTTTCAATGTATTTCAATCTAAACATTTATGTTGTCGACAAATATAGCAGGAATTTCCAAAAGATATATTATTCACTACAGTTTCCTATAAGTTAAAGTATAATCATGGGTATCTAAAAAATTATTATTCTCTACAATTTCATAGAAGTTAAAATATTTCATTTATGCTGGAGAATAAAAAAAAGTACAGTTTTCATAAATATTACCGATTGCAGGAGCACTTTCTACTGCAGGATGAGGTGCTTTAGTACTTAGCATGAGCTTTTACATAACTATGGGCGTGTTGATGGACATTAAAATGGCTGCTATGGTGTACAGAAAGCTCCTGTGTAATTCACCCCATCTTTATTGCGAGGGCGAAAGAATCCTACTATTCTTAAAAAGAGGTGACGATAATAGGATTAATAATATGAAGTGATTGTTCTCATCTCCAGTTTGTAATTGTCATTTCAAGAAAAAAATGTATGATCCCTAAATTTACTTAGTGCAAAATTCGAGTTGAAGTAGTGCACGTTTACATAAAATAAAATAAAATGCGCAAGTTCAGTGCAATTTTAGATCAAATAAAAAATACATATATTGGCTGATAAAGAAAAACTATCTTATTATAAGCGATAAATAGCAAATCACAACTTGAGATTTAAATTGTGTATATTTGGTTAATTTCATTGACAAACATAGCAGGACTTTCCAGAAAAAATTATTAGTATTCTATACAGTTTCTTAGAAGTTAAAATTTAATTTTTGGTATCTAACAACACCAATGAGAGTAGTGATAAGGTGTCTATCAAGTAAGTCAGATTCATGCAATTCCTCAAAGGAAAAGTAAACTCCTTGCAAACTTTGATCAAGAAGAAGATTATTTTGGGCGGAACTTGAAGTTTTAATCTGATGTGCAAAAGGTAAAATATTTTGTGAGAGGAAAATTTTCCTGGAGTTTAAGAAAATAAGGTCTTGTGAATCTTAAGAACTGAAACTGGGTAACACGTGCATAACTTTTTTACAGGTGGCAATGAAAATTTAAATGCATTGATTAAATATAACAACTCGTTTGCACTAAATATAACGTCTCTATTTAATTTTAACTTTATTTTTCCCCCAAAAACTAAATAAAAACAACAATAAATACCATTTGGGGACAAGATCCCTAAATTTGCTATCAATACATTATTAATAACCTATGTATTTCTAGGACGAACTATCAAAACTTCCAAATCCAATATATGATACACAAATATAATACTTAGAATTTAACAGGAGAAAACACCAACATTTTACGCAAAATTCACTATTTTGTTTTATTAAAGAAATAAGTGATTCAATGTGTCTGATTTACGCAAAACTGCAACAATCTCAATAACGGCAAAGAATTCACGTTTCCTAAATCCGTCCTTGCATATTTTTCCACAAATATGTTCACTAAATTAAACAATATATATGTCTGCATTCAAAAGTTGGTTCACGTGGCATTTTTTGTCTTAATCAAAGTTAATGTGTATGGATTAGCACTTGTTGTTTAATCTCTGATTATTTAATTATGTAGTTGTTTAATCTCTTATTTATATGATTTTCTAGCAAATATTCATGCCTACATCCAAATTCTGCACGTGGATTCTACCAAACAAGGGAAGGAAAAAATACTCTCGTCCCAAATTCGATCCCGAAGTAGCTAAACTCTTTAGCCCATACATATTTGGATAAAACATGTCTTTGTTTTTAAATTTATGAGCCTTTTCTTATTGTTGTTCTTCTCAGTTCCACCCGTTTGATTATTTGCCTCAACTATAATCCTATAATTTGAAAGATTTTTTCAGTTGCTCATCTCGATTAAACCTTTTCGTACCAATTATTTCTTTATTTATCTACATGAATGACTGAGTCGTTTTACTCTTCATTTACAGGATATGGAGGGATAGAACAAGCTATCAAGAGATCAAATGAGCTCCTTTTCTCTTTTTTTCTTTTGTTTTCCTGCTAAAATTTTTATTAGATTTTTCAAAACTGTAAAATTAGAATTGTATGATTTTGTAATCTCTAGAGCTAAGAATTTGAGGTGAGATGGTCGGGCTTTACCTTAAAAGAAGTTGCGACTTAAAAATATCCATGATTTTTGTATTTAAAATTTATTGTCTGAATTGGTACATATTGCTCTGTGTGTAATTTAATGTACAAATTATTGATTATTTTATGTAGTTGTTTAATATCTTATTTTTATGGTTTTCTAGATAATATTCATGCCAACATCCTAATTCTGCACGTGGATTATGCCAAAATAGGGAAGGAAAAAAGACATCCCGACACAAATTGGATCCTAATGTAGGTGAAACATGTTCATCACATCTTCATGATTTGGCTATGATCTGACATCATATACTTACCTTCCCTTCATTGTTCTCTTGTATCTTTTTTAGATTGTGTGGTTGACTGTGTGGTATCTATCTCTAAGGCTAATAAGATCCACAAATACTATTGTTGAAATCTTTAGTTATGCTTGAGAATAAAAAAAAAGATACCATTTTCATGAACATTGCATCATTCCAGAACACTTTCTACTTCAGGATCAGGCACTTGTGGCTCAACATGAGCTTTTATAGAATTATGGGCCTGCTGGTTGACATTAACAGGGCTGCTATGGTGCACCAAAGTCACCCGGGTATGTCAGCCCATCTCATCATCTCGCAAAACCCAGGGGCAGAAAAGCCCTAGTATTCTTTAAAATGGTGATAATAAATGGAATAATAATGAAATTTATTTTTCAAATCTCATCTTTGTAATTATCATTCTCAATAAAACGTGTGTGACCCCTAAATTAACTTAGTGCAAATTTCAAGTTCAAGTATTGCACATTTTGGTTAAATTTTAAAGAAGTGCAAGTTCGGTGCTTGTGTAGTGTAAATAAAAAATACATGAATTGCCAGATAGAAAGAAAAAAAGTATCTTATTGTAAGAAATAAATAGCATAGTATGACTTGATCTTTAAATGATGTATATTATTTATTTTATTTTAATCTAAACATTTTATCTTGTTGACAAAAATAGCAGGACTTTCCAAAAAAATATTATTCACTTCAATTTCCTAGAACTTACAGTATATTCATGGGTATCTTTAAAAAGTTACTATTCTCTAAATTTTCTTAGAAGTTAAAATATTTAATTTATGCTTGAGAATTTAAAAAAGTACCATTTTCATGAACATTAATTTTTCAAGAGCACTTTCTACTGCAGGATCAGGTTCTTTAGTGCTCAGCGGGATCTTTTACAGAACTATGGGCTTGTTGATTAACATGACTACTATGGTGCACAGAAGGCTCGTGTGTATTTCACCCCATCTCTATTGCAAGCATAACACGGGGGCGAAAGAATCCTACTATTCTTAAAAAGAGGAGACGATAATAGGATTAATAATGAATTGATTGCTTACATCTCCAGTTTGTAATTTTCATTCTCAAGAAAAAAATTGTGATCCCTAAAATTACTTAGTGCGAACTTCAAGTTGATGTAGTGCACGTTTAGATTAAATAAAATAAAATGTACAAGTTCGGTGCAATTCTAGATTAAATAAAAAAACATATATTGGATGATAGATAAAAACTATCTTATCATAAGCGATAAATAGCATAACACAACTTGAGCTTTAAATTATGTATATTTGCTTAATGCTTTTAATCTAAACATTTATCTCGTTGAAATACGTAGCGGGACTTTCCAAAAAATTATTGGGATTTTCTACAATGTCTTAGAAGTTAAAGTATAATTTTTGGTATCTAACAACACCAATGAGAATGGGGATAAGGTATTTATCAAGTAAGACAGATTCATGCAATTCCTTATAAGGAATACTAAGCTCCATGCAAAACTTGATCAATAAGGAGAATTTTTTAGGAGGAATTTGAAGCCTTAATGATATATGCGAAAGGAAAAATATTTTGTGAGTGGAAAAAGTTCCTCGAGTTTAAGAAAATGAGATTTAGTGAAGCATAAAAACTGAAACCGGGTAACACGTGCATAACTTTTGACTGGTGGCAATGAAAATTTAAATACATTGACTAAATATATCTTATCTTTTGCACTAAATATAACGTCTCTTTTTAATTTTAATTTTAGTTTTTCACCCAAAAACTGAACAACAACAATGGTAAATTTCATTAGGGGACAAGATCCCTAATTTTTTTATCAATACATTATTAATAACCTATGTATTTCTAGGACAAACCATCAAAACTTCCAAATCCAAAATATGATATACAAATATAATACTTAGAATTTAACAAGAGAAAACACCAACATTATACGCAAAATTCACTATTTTATTATTATTAAAGAAGTAAGTGATTCAATGTGTCTGATTTACACAAAACTACAACAATCTCAACAGCGACAAATAATTCACTTTTCTTAAATCCGCCTTGCAGATTTTTCCACAAATATGTTCACTAAGTGAAACAAAATATATGTTTGTATTCAAAATATGGTTCACGTGGCATTTTTTGTCTTAATTAAAGTTAATATGTACGGATTAGCAGTTGTTCATCTAATGCTAGAAGGTGATTCTAAAACTACTATCGAACTTACACCTTCTGAAAATATTCATGTGTTGCAATCAAAATATTAGAAGTTTAAAAATATTTATCTTTCGAAGCAGAAGATAAGAATGGAAAAAGATACAAATAGTTGTATCTACAAAATTCAGAAGAGCATTATACCTCTCACCAAACCAAAAATAAGAACTAAATAGGAGTAATATAAAAAAAACAAGATATGATTTCTAAAAACAACACAATCATAATTCATACAAATACATTAAAACAGAGAGTATCATCAACTATTAAGAAATAAGCAATATTATGTGAATATTACTTGGAATTGTAATTAGATTAGATTTTCTTTCTGTTTAGGTCTTTCTACCTCTATATAATGTAACCCAGAGCATGAATACAAACACACATTTTTATTTTCTATATGGCATCAGAGCCAAAATCCTGCAACTTAAACCCCTAAATTTTCCGTCCTAAATTTTCTCCCATAAAATAAATAATAATAAAAAAGTTTGGGGTCGTTGGTCACCACCAGCCCGCCGAATAGTTTCCCCCACCGATCATCGGGGTTCCGTTGAGACTTAATTTCTCACTGATCCTTAGTTTCTTGCCGCCAATCCCCAACGTTAGCCTTAGTTTCTTGTCACTGATCCCCGATGCTAGCCTTGCTTCATTTTCCTCCGGTGTTCCGCTGCTGTCAAACGAGCTGCTTCTATGGCGCTAGCCTTGATTGATTCTTCGATGAGATGCTTCTTTGCCGGTGTTTGCAAATTAGTCTCCTTTCTAGTGTTCGCTAACGATCGCGAGCTTCATCCGGTGGACAAGGCATGCGTGAGATCCACGTGCGTGACCAGACCTTCCAGAAGCGCGTGAATTCATGCGCGCTTGGCAGAAATGCACTGCCTTTCCAGAAGCGTATGTTTTCCACACGCGATCGCAGATGCGCGCCTTACTCTCTGCATGTGTAAGCACGCACCTACTTCACTTGGCGTGCATTGGTTGCTATACTGGTCCAGTAATTTTTTCCATATATCAAATAACATAAATAATTTGTGTTATGGATACGATCTCCGTATCCCCTACGCGATCTGATTTCGGCCCTTCTTTGTTATACGACCAATGTAGTGCGACCAGTAATTTATTTAATCAGTTAAATTGTCCTTCTGACAATGAGACAGGTAAACCTATTTTACCCTGGATTCTCGATTCGGGAGTCTCATATCACAAGACTGGATACATAGGTTCTCCGATTGACATTACTGTTGCTACCTATTCTATTAAAGTTCTACTTCATGATGGATCAATGTCATCTGTTGCACAATATGGTTCTTTTCTTTTTGGAGATATCATACTTACTCATGTGCTTAATATACCTACACTATGATGCAACTTATTATCATACTCTAGATTGTTGTCTGCATTAAAATGTCTAGCTTTGCTTACTACAAATTATTGCATTTTGCAGAAATCAGTACGAGGACTGTGATTGGCGTGGGTGAACAACAAGGGGGGTTCATTGGCTTTGTCTGCTGGATAAGTGTGTTAAGTCTCATATCCCACAGTCAGTTTCGACAGTTTCTATAGCTTCTACATCTGATTTATGGCATCAACATCTTGGTCATCCATCCTCTACGGTGTTGTCTTATGTTCCTACTCTTTATTTTAGCAAAAATAATACTTCTATATCTTGTTCTGTGTGTCATAGAGTAAAACAGACTAGACATAGTTTCTCTTTGAGCTCTACGAATGCTAGTTCTTTGTTTGAATTGATTCATTGTGATGTTTGGGGGTCTTATCGTACACCATCTTCTAGTCGTGCATTTTATTTTTTAACTATAGTTGATGATTATTCCCGAGATGTCTGGGTTTATTTATTAGTGGCTAAGTCTGATGTAGCCTCTAGATTTAGAGAATTTTGCGCTTTAATCAAGACACAGTTTGGGCACCATATCTGTCAATTCCGTTTTGATAATTATACAGAATTTCTGCCTTTGAGATCATACTTTGCTGAATCTGGGATCATTTTTTAGACATCTATGGTCGATACACCACAGCAGAATGGACGTGTGGAATGAAAGCATCGTCATTTGTTAAATGTGGCTTGTGCTTTGCGTTTTCAAGCTAATCTGCCTATTGACTTTTAGGGAGAATGTGTTCTCACTGCTGCTTATCTCATTAACCGGACACCAACAAAGCACCTCAATGGTCACACACCATTTGAGTTACTCTATGGACGTACTCCAGGCTACAAGCTTCACAAAGTTTTTGGCTGCTTGTGTTATACCTCCTACATTCCTAGATATCATGAGATGTTTGCTCCAAGGAGTAGATGATGTATTTTTCCTGGGTATCCTACTGGAAAGAAAGGATATCGACTTTATGATTTGGAATCTAGTACCTTCTTCAACAGTAGGGATGCCATTTTTATGAAGGCCAGTTTCTGTATGCTGTGTCATCTACTACTCCACCATCACGGACGTCAAACATCACACCGCTGCCGGAATACCCACCGCTGCCGGAGTACCTTCCATCGGTGGTTTCTAATCCAGATCATCGATGTGCTTTTCCGCCGATCGACCTAATCCCATATACGCTGCATGCGCCGCTGGCATCCCTACCGCATACGCTTCACGTGTCACCGATCGCCGATCACCACACGCTTTCTGAGCCTCCTGAAGATATGTCAGCATCACCATCACTGTCCGAGGTGGTGTTTCCTTCGCCTATTTCTTCTCCGGTGCCTGCCTCACCGGTTCGGTCTCCGACACCACCTCATGCGGCCTGGCTGCCTTCTTTACGACACATTGTTCAAGATTGTTAACCTTCAAAATATTTGGAAGACTATGTCTCCTCTGTTGCTGATATTAATACCCTCCTCACTGCTATGATCACACTTGCGTCATCACAATCCTCAAGTGTTCTTTATCCTTTAACTGATTTTCTAAATTCCGATAAATTTTCTAATACGCATTCTATATTTTTGGGTGCCGTAAATTCTATTGCAGATTCCACTATGATGAATCTGTTTCCACCGATGTGAATCTCTCTTCGTGATCTCCGAATCGCGTCCGACCTACAAGACAAAGCCCCC
>JAULKK010000001.1:4488360-4499126 GCA_032355705.1 Rubia peregrina | reverse complement strand
GTTTGATCATTAATATGTTTAACTACGTATAATAACGGTAAATAAAAAGTTACTTTCTAGAAACTACTTGTTACGACAAATTGAACAATATCACATACGATAATATTATTTTTCATATATCTATTCAAATATGTAGCCAAACTTTAATAGATAATAGTGTCATAAAGTAAGTGAGTAATTTACCGGGACAGAGGGAGTAACAAACTTTCCTACATGATGAGAGTTTCTAAATTTAAATCCTTGCACTTCCCCTATCTTACTGAATTTGTCACATTTTTTACGATGTTCAATGCACATATTTGATGATTAATATTTTAAATTACATAAAATTAAATATTATAAAAAATTAATAATTGTAATGATACACTTTATAACAAATCTAACAAAATTAAGCATAATAATATAATTCATTGATATATCAACGAGATTTGAGTCCAAGTTAAGAAATTTGACTCTAAAAAACTAAACGTGGTATTTGAAAAGGTTTGGAGTGGTAATATTCAAATCTCATTAGACTAACCATTAGACTAACAAATAAAATTAACTTTTGTTTTTTCCTTGTTTTCCTCCCTTTAGTGATATTTTAATTTTCTTATCCCTATGCTATAATAAAAATTTGATTAATGATAGTATGAATATTATATTAAGAAAATATTTTTTTGACTACATACTTTATTTTTTAAACATTTTAATTTTTGTTGTAAAATTGACCCATTGAAAGATTTAAAAAAATTCTCATTTTTTATTTACTCATTTTAGTGATCATTTTTTGAAAAAAATCTGATTTTAAACTTATGATTCTCATATAATAATTAGCATGAATCATTTCAATTTCAATGATATTAAAATATTAGTTGTTGTTCTCTTTATTCACTCGACGAGACATTCAAAAGGTTTCTTTGTTTTTCTATGACGTACTAAAAACTTTGCATTAGCCTAATATGATGAGTTTATAAATTTAATAGTCATTATTTTAAATTTATTAAAGTAAATAAATATTTATAAGAAATGTAATTATCTTTAAAAATGAAATAGTAAAATTAGTCATTTTTCTAACTTTTCTTTGAGTTTATATTTTGTAGAGTAATTTAAACTAATGATTTGATTTAAGTTACAAAAGAAATCATTATTGTGTAATAAATGTCAAAATCTGCAAAATAGGGAATCTGTTGGAGTTTGAGTGAAAAATATAAAGAGTATGAGTTTTGAATCTGCATTTTAAAGAAATTTTTGGAGAACCTATTGGACATCAGGAATTTTTTTTATGTGGGGGTGAGGGGCCAATTGAAATAGGACATGTGGCAAATGAGTGAATTAAAAAAATAAAAAAAAATAAAAAACTAATCTTTGACCCCACTCACTTGCCACTTGTCCTATTTCAATTGGCCCCTCACCTCCACATACTCAATTCCCTCACATAAAAAATTTGCTGTATTGGACAGGCTCTAATTACACTTCCGTGTTATTACACTCTATCATTTTCGGAGACATTCGTGCTAAATTTGCACCACTTTTTTTCTTTTCTATGCTGGACTGATTTATCCATCATCATATTTTACCTCAACTTACACCCTCTCAATTCATTTATCCATTATTCTACCTTAAAATAAATAAAGAAAAAAAGGCCGTCCACTTTCTCTCAGTGCAAGAATAATTGGGACATATGAAGTGCGCCTACAATTATTTAAAGTTAATCTGTGCTGTAAAATAAAATTGTAAACTCAACGTCTTCACTTTGAGTGCTATATTCACCTTGCAAGAATATTTCATACTCTATTCGTCCAACTGAATTTGCACACTTATTTTTTTTAAATTAAAATTATCAAATTTTAACAATATATGAATAGATATATGAATAATAATATTATATATGAGATATTACTAGCTTTGTTGTAGTTTCTAACATTTTACGTGATATTTTTTTAAAAACTGAAAACAACCATTTATGATGGGTAAAGGATTTTCTTTAAGGCTCCCTAAACCTTTTGAGACCAAAAATTGTAGTTTTCCTTACAAAAATTATCAAAATATGTTGATCAAAGCTGTTGAGTTGAATGTGTGGTGCTAATGATCGGAATCCCTTAATTGTGTTCCTTCCTCTGAGCCTTCCACCCATGTGTTAAGCTCGTGAAGGCTAGACAATCAAGAAATTTCAATCACCAAAAAAAAAGTCGAATATCAGGAAATAAGACTTCTTTTCAGCTGAGGAAAAGAAATCTATGTGCTAGTGATGGAGTTTTCAAAACTACTACCACTATAAATGAAGACATTCCACGACTTATCAAACATTTAAAGATTATGTTCAAAATTCTCTAAGTGACATGGCTGGTCCTATGACTAAGGCAAGAACGAAACTTAGAGATGTTGCTTTAAATGTTTTGATGGATCAATTTCATGATGAAAATTAATGAAGAAATCAACATAGAAAAGTTCTTGGATTAATTGTTCAAGAGTCTCGAGGAAGTGAAGACATCATGAGGAAAAAAGAGTTTCGGCCATGTGGGCTTTGAAGAGCTTACTTTTAAAAATCAGGTTCATTAGGGTTTATAATATTCAGTTTTATTCTGATACGAATTAGATTTGGTAAGATTAGATAAGACAATATTCATTCAAGAACACTTCTTGATGAATTCGGCCATATGGCCATTTAATTTAGGAATTCTAGCTAGATGTGGTATTAACTTCTTAAAGCTGCCATAAATTGATTCAGATTATGTTTCGAATTAGGGTTTCTAGCCGAATTTTACCCTATAAATAAAGAGTTTGACCGAGCCATTCTTCACCTTTTTATCAATCTTATATTTAGAATTTTGAGTTCATACTCTTTGCTTGCGAGCATCTTCATTGTTACTTAATCATGCTGGTTAATTAAGTATCAATATCTTTTATTTGTGAACTAATCTCACGGGCCAGTTAGTGTCATAAATCTCGAGTTGTTCACAATCCCGATGGTTACTTGTGATCAATTTGTGCGGCTATACTAGTGTTTGCGAGATCCCTCGTTTAGTCAAAGATATAAAATTCCATGATCCAGAGTTTTCATAAGGAGATTCATATCAATTGGTATCAGAGCAAAACTAAAAATCCCTGTGACCAAAAATTCTCCAGGGTTTTCAAGTTTCTTGCATTATTTAATTTCGAGATTTCTATTTTAAATTTATAAACTCTTTCGTGTCATATTCTAACTGTGTTTGTTTGGTTTCTTAACAGGGGGATTGAATCTAGACTCAAAAGACGTCGAAGGGTTCGAGAGTTAGAATACTTCAATATTACTGTCTGTCTTCACCTTCATCAATCGAGTCAGGAGGACGTCAAAGTGTCCGAGCGTTAACAAGTATTATCAGGCTTCACATTCCGGTCAGTTTCGTAGTTTTTAGGTAGCTTATACAGTTTATGTGCATGTGATATTTTTCGTCCAATCTTATGAAAAAATATTGCATGCTCATAATTCTAATCGTTTTCGTTATCAATATTTAATTTTGTGATCTTGAATTTGTTCTTTAATTCTTGATTGGTCCTTATCCAAAAAAAGAGTTTTTGTGTCGTTTTCCAGATATAGTATCATATTCTTGATCCTTACGATCTTGAATACCTCGAAATTCATTTGAATCGAGAGGAAGTTGTCGCAGATTTCTTATTCCAAGTTTCAAATAGTCGAATTTGTTCCAAAACTTTTTCTAAAACAAAAACAAAGGGTTTCAGATTTTTGGGTTTTGAAATTGAGCCGATTTGGGTTTTCGGTTCAGTTCAGAGGTTGCCACCACTACTTGGGGAACCATTAGGGTGCATCATGAATAGGTAGAATGTGCATTTCAATGCAATTATTTGTGCATTTAGTATTTGTATAGTAGTCACAATCAGATTATAATAATGCACAATCTCACATAAGAGAATGCACATCTTTACAATTTGAAATACACAAAATATCTTTGGGGATACGATGCTCTTGGTACCCCAGGTATCCCATATAATTTACTTAAAATTCCGGAGATTTTTGTTATGAACATCAGATCATAAAATTTCCACAAAGTCTTGTTTTAAAGTGACTAACCTTTAGATGAGGTCATTTTATAATATTTTATTACTATTAAGTTAATTTGATAATTTTTATTCTTGCAATGAGGTACTTATAACTATGAAAATATTTTTAAAATGAATTTTAATGTATAAATAATTATATTCTGACTTTAAAAATCATAGAAAAGAGATTTTAAAAAATAATAATTTGTCTAACCATTAGTCGGTCTATCCTAAGAACTTCTCTCTAATTTTTCACTAATTAATTGTTGAGATATCATTGTGGCCTTAAGAAGAAGAATTTTCTTAGTGTATATTTCATTAAAAATAATTATATAATAATCATGGTTTTATACTCCCTCCGATTTTTTTATATTGGCACTCTTTTCTTTTTTGGATGGTCTTTTTATATTGGCATCTTCCTCTTTTGGTAAATTCTATATTATTTTAATTTCCATCAACTAAATTTATTTTTTACTCTCCTAATACAATTTTCTTCACCTATTTTATTTTTTTTAAAATGTGCTCATTGTTTGATGCCAATATTTGGAACCAGAGGTAGTAAATTACATGTGGTCATTAAAGTTTAGGAAAAGTACCTAACGTGATAAGATTACATTGTCCGAAAGGCTTAGAAATGTCGATAAGATTGATTAGAAGTGAATAATCTAACCAAGTGACAACTTTTTTAGTTAACAATATCCACACTTTACACATGTGGAGTACTAATGATAATGTTTGGTCGAAGTCAAGAGTGCGGTGCTATGGGAACTAAAATTGATTCTTATTTTTTAAATTGTAAAATGCTATGAAGTTCGATTCACTCTCCACTCTTACCATTAAACTATTTTAAATCTAGAAGGTTAATATACACACTTCACTCTTACCATTAAACTATTTTAAATCTAGAAGGTTAATATGCACACTTCACTTTTCTACCAACCTTTTACTTTTAAAAGATTAAAACTTAAGTCAAGTGTGAATATAACCCTGCAAAATGGGGGAAAAAGTGTCAAAATAACTCTAATTTTATGATGTATGTGTCAATCTAATCTTGAGCACCGTTGACTTCAATTATCAATGAGAGATTTGGCCGAAATTTAAAGGAATGATGATTTTACCCTTGGATTTATAAAAGGAGAAAAAAGAAAAAGAAGAGAAAATATACATTTCTTCTTCGTTATTATTCATGAGCCTCTAATTCTCTAAACCAGCTGAAGAGCACAATATTTTACTCTCTAAATTATTTATTGTTTGAAAGAACACCGATTTCAATATTCTTCAAATAAAAATCATACGAGCACATATCCATTATCCATTTCGAATTAAGTGTAGTCATTGCCCACTAGCTGAACTAAACCGGGGAAAGTCGATGCGGCTGCCTTGTTAAACTCTGGCGAACTAAGGAAATAATACTCTTTGGGTCTTTGTCCATCCCGACTCATTAAAATTGAAAAGCGTTCCACCCAGAAAGGGAATTTGTCCGCCCCAGAGTTGCTAGTGTAGTTCAGCCCCCTCTCAAATTTTGTCCTCTTTCCGCCACTGTCTCTGCCGATGTCGAAACCACTGTCGGGTGTCCAACACTAGTATTGTGTGCCGCACTTGGCTTAGCAGTTCCAATTGGGTGGGACCCCACCGTGTCTTCCACCGTATTGCCGGCAGGTTGCCCGGTGCCATGGCCGGGCAACACCGACATCTGGTGGCCTCCAGTGGTATGTCCAGGAACGCCGGTGGTGGAATAAGTGAGCCCCTTCCCGATGGCTTCAGTGGCATGCTCCGCAACAGCGTTATGCTCACGTGCCTCATACTTGTTCCACTCAACTTGGTTGTTCTTCTCTTCTTTTTTCTCCATCACATGGTTTTTTCCATCGAGTGATTGGCTGACATCCTCTCCACCTTCTTTTAGACGGTGGCCTTGGTCTTGTCAATGCCAGATTTCGCCAAGACATCGGCGTTGGCTACTTTTTCCTTCATAGATTGCATTGTTACTAGTATTTTAGGTATAATTTGGCTTGGTATTTGCTTTTGAACTTGATATATTGGATTACTTCCTTATTTTTATACTGTGAGCCGCTTCCAAACCAGCTCCACCTTCTGTTAGCCATGGGCTGGGTTGGGTGGCAGGAGGTGGTGATGGAGAGAAGAAGGGGAGGTTGCGGGTGGTAGGGGTAAGGGGGGATTTTGAAGAAGAAAAAAAGGGTAAAACGGAAATTCAGTTTATGGGTAAGGGTATTTTCATCATTTCAAATTCGGTCAACGATCAATTCTTTCAGTCAATGCCGAAAATAGGCCAAAAGGTTATAATTGCACATTTTGTCATAAAGTTGGGGTTATTTTGGCACTTTCTCATTTTTCAGGGTTATATTGACACTTGCAGCATAAAATTAGTGTTAGAAGTGTGAAAATCTCTTAAAAGTTTGTTGCTCAAGTTAATGTTACTTTTCTTGACCTGTGTTTTAGCGAAATAAAAAGGTTGTTCTTCCTTTAATTCTATTCTTGAGCGAAGTGCATATATAACCCTACATAATTCACGAAAATGCACACATAACGCTGCGATAATTGAAAGTGCAAATATAACCCTAGATAGTTAGTGTATGTGCAAATATAACCTTTTCCGACAATTTGAGGCCAGATTATACTGAAAAGACTATTTTACCCATTTATTAAAAAATTAAAAATACAAAAAATATTGAAATTACCTTCATAGCCCCGAAACCCTAATCTTCTTTCTTCATTTTTCTTTTCTTCCTCTTCTCTCTTTCTTTTCTTCTCCGACAACTTCTTTTCTTTTCTTCCTCTTCTCTCTTTCTTTTCTTCTCCGACAACTTCTTTTCTTTTCTTCCTCTTCTCTCTTCTTTTCTTCTCCCGCAGCTTCTTTTCTTTTCTTCCTCTTCTCTCTTTCTTTGCTTGTGTGGTGGGGAGCGGCGTGTAGGCTGAGTTTGGTGGTGACGGGAGGCGAGGACTGGCTTGGGTAGTGACAGGTGATGGGCGGCGAGGACTGGGTTGGGTGGTGGCGAGCTGCAGATGGCGGCAGGTGTCTTATGTCAGGTGGTGGTGAATGACAGGTGTCTAAGACGGCGTTGATTCGAAGACTGAGAGCGGCAGTGAAGAAGTCTGCACTGGGCATCGATTTCAAGACTGAGCGTTGGGCATCGAGCAGCGTCAGACGGGGTAGCTTAGGGTTTAATGAGGGTGTTGGGGGGTGGCGCGAGCGTGGGTGGTGTTGGATGGCATCGGAACCATCACCTCTACCATCATCGGCGGGGCGATACAGTTTGTGGTGACCTTTGAATCTTGTTTTTGGGTGGATTGAACGGCAAGCAGGGGGTGGAAGACGACAGTTGAAGGCAGTGGTGGTGAAGCTCGCTGGGTGGGGGTAGAAGGTGGCGGTGGTGGGGCTCCTTGGGTGGGGGTGGTGGCGAGCCGGCGGCAAGCTGGCGGTGGCGATTATTATGGTGAGGGCAAAATGATACTTAACTCTTTTAGGTTTTAGGAAAGGGCATTTTAGTTATTTTATATGTGATCAATGCCGGAATATAGTGTTTAAGGTTATATTTGCACTTATGTAAAGTAGTTAGGGTTATTTTTGCACTAAAAATTATCTCAGAATTATATGTGCACTTACTAAACTTATATGGAGTGTTGGAGAAATAGATAGCATACACGTTAGCTAATTCATCCTGCAACAACCAAATACAAATATAAAAATAAAATTCACTTTCACTTTCACTTTCACTTTCACTTTCACATTCACATTCACATTCACATTCACATTTTACATAATCTAACTTGATATCGGAAAAAGGAAAATTTGAATAGTAAATAAGCAGCCATAGTTGAGTAATTGGGGCAAAATGGTTGAATTCTGCAAGATGGAGTGTGGGAGAAGAGGTGATTGAGGTGCGAGTGGGGAAAGGATAACGGGGTGGGGAGGCCAAAACGGTGAAATGAAGGTCACATGGCGGCATGTGAGGGTGTCCCACAGTGAACGTGTGTTAAAAATGACACACACCCCGTTTTTCCCGGACTATCCTCTCTCTCGCTGTCGGTTTGGGCCTCCTCCCTCTCTCTACACACACACTCACACTCACACACTCATCTGTACCGTATCCACCTTCACCTTTTCTCTCACTCTCTGTACCAGTACCTTCATTGCCTCGTCACTCTTTCGCAGTCTCTGCAAATTCTAAATATTATTCACCATATTGGCCTATGCGTTCGTGTGGGTATTCTTCTTCGCTTAATTGCATCAGAACAAGACATTCTTGCTTGATTATATAAATTTCAGAATACTGTGAATTCATTTCACTATGTTTTACACCATAGATTTTATGATTTGCTTTTTTACTAGTGAAAAATGTGTGAAGAGATTTGAGTGAGGAGAGTAAAAAGTTTTACTGGATGATTGAGAATGATGTATTTTTTACCATAAAAGGAAACGTGGCAATCTTTAAAAAAATATACGAATTTGGTTAGTATGACAAACATAGTAAGACAGATAGAGTATATAATTTTGAATACGCATACTCCCTCTATTTCTCTAACAGTGACACCATACGTTTAGGTGATTGGATTTAGGTGAAGAAAATGAGTGGATAAAATTGAGTGTAAAAAATAGAATGAGTGGATGAATTTGAAAGAAACTTTCCAAAATGGAAACTGTGTCATTTAAGAAAAATATCTTAATAATGTAAGTGTGTCACTAATATCCTTGTGAGGGCCAGTGGTGGAGCCACAACTATGCAAGGTAGGTTATTGTCCTGCTCCCTCCGTCCCAACTTAAATTGCACAACAGTCATTATCAAGTTATTTAAGAAACATGTTTGACCGTTAATATGTTCACATACGTGTAATAACGGCAAACAAAATATAGATATTTAGGAACTACTTATTACGACGAATTCAATAATATCGCATATAATAATATTGTTGCTCATATATCTGTTCAAATATGCGGTTAAGCTTTGATAGAGAATAGTGCCAAAATAGCAAGTGGACAATTTAAGTTGGGACGAAAGGAGCACCGTTTTCCAAAAATTAAAATTTACATTAATTAACATATGTTTTTTTTATTAGTGCCCTAGTTTATTTTAAATTTTAGACTCACTTTATTCCTCAAAATTTAACATTATTTTCAAATATAAAATCATCAAATTAAATTGTGTCCACCAATTTATTTGTTTTTTTCTGAATTCAAACTATTTGGTGATATTTCATGACTCATCACTCATGGCTCATGGTTAGGTGCAAATTACAGCAATGCGAGAGTGTATACTTACAGAAAAAGCATTGTGGTAATGATTAGAGTTTATGCCACAATATGGAAATTATATGATCTAAACGGAATAGTATTTATTCAGTTTATTTAATAATGGCACCTCTAATTTTTCAGTTGAATTTATAAATGAAAGAGTGATATATTTAAGTTGGAATCTTTCAGAAAGACAAGTGTGTTAGTATTAAAGAAGTAATAAAAAAATTAAAAGTGTGTCACTAATACTCCCTCTGTCCCAATTCAAACTGCACACTTTTTAGTCAACTCTCTCATACCATGATTGACCAACGGTAACTTTATTTATGTATAATAATAGTGTATTAAAATTTTATGTTTAGAAAATACATCATGCAGGGAATCCAATGATATCTCACGTAATGATATTTGTATCTATATACCGGCTAAAATTTATGGTCAACTGTAACTTGAGAAAGTTGACTAAAAAGTGTGCAGCTTGAACTGGGACAGAGGGAGTAGTTATTTACTTACGAAACGTACTTCTTTTATTTTATATATGATATATCACAAGTAGGTTCATAGATTTATTATTTTTAATACAATTTTTAAGAAATTGGAGATGATTTACAAGATTTGAATTTAATAGATGACACAAAATGTCTAATTAGAGTGAAAATGACAAATTAAAAAGCAATGTATACTTTGTACAAATGCACACAATTTTTATTGGTTCCACTTACAAGGAGGAAACTCAACACATTAGCAATAATGGGCAGAAACGAAAAAATTAATATAAGTGTTGGTGTGCAAGTGAATCAAGGCAAATAGAAAGCATCATTCCCAATCCAATTACAAGTAATATAAGAATGAAGTTTGAGCTTCATCTTCTTCATTATCATATACATGTTGGGGAAGTTGAATAACTCTAGAAGGGTTGTTAGCTATACTTTTTAGCTAATTGTCTTCTAGGTTTTTGACTCCCTAAATGATGATCTCTAAGATTTAGCAGGATAAATATTTTCACCTATAAGTTCCTTCTTTCTCAAAATAATCATCTCAAGGACGATTGAGATTTTCCCCCCGAATTGGAGGCTTGGAGAACAAGAAGAACCTTTGGAACCCCGAGGTTTCCAGTAAGAGGAGAGGAGCGAGGAACTTAGTTGTGATGATTTAAAGTTTAAGGTTCAAAGAATTTATGAGAAAAAAGTTGCAGAGAGAATTCGAGAAGGCTAAGAAATTTTGAAAAACTTGAAACCTACAAAAAAAAAAGATGAAATGGGAAGAGGATAGAAGGTAACAACATAAAATGAGCATATAAATGCAATCACAATTGTTTTGAAACTCGGTTATCAGAATGTATAGTTAGATCATACTCCCTTGGGTTTATTAAAAATGGCTCCTTTTTTTCTGAAATTTTTTCAAGGCATGTTTGACCACCAATAACTTTAATTTCATACAATAACAGACTATAAAATTTTACTTTTTAGAAACTACGTGTTACGGAGAATTCAAAGAC
>JAULKK010000001.1:4454951-4468414 GCA_032355705.1 Rubia peregrina | reverse complement strand
TCCATGCTGCTGCACCCCATAAGACACAAGGTTCCGCTTCAGGATCTTATGGATGTGTGGAAACAACTATATGCTTCTCTCAATCATGATATCCGTAAACCTTGTTCTCCTGTAGATAATTTCACTGAGGATCTGTCTTCAGTATTGAATGGATATTGGGATGATGTTACTATCATGTCTGACAAAGGATCTGAGGTCCAGAGGAGGGACAATGAGCAAGAAACTGACACGGTATTATTCATAGGCAACATTGGTGCTTGCGTTGTGGAACAATTTCTTTTGAGAGTTCGCATAAAACAAACCAGTGACAGCTGGATATCAGCCAATGTGAGGAGTTGCATGAAATTCTCTTCCAGGTAAAGATTTTTCCCTGAAAAAGAGAAAGTTGTTGACAATGCACATTGATTCGTACTTCTCTTTGTTGTTCAGATGATTGCTTATTATCTTGTTCTCTTTAAGCTTTATTTCCTCCAGGTTCTTTAGGCATATTTTTGTTCACTATACTGCTTGGAAGTGTTAGCATTTTCTCTACCATCATCCTCTATTAAAACTGAACAGATCGCTTTCCTTCATGGGCAGGTTGCTGAAGCTCGCTATGGCTGAAGGAAAATTTGATGCTCCAAAGATTCAGCCTTTAACAATCAGGTAGTTTGGGCACACTTGTGCATGGAACTTGTATTTGATTCTACCGGGATTTCTAATTTGATCGCTATAAAATTTTCAGAATGTTCTCAACACTGATCCAATTTATAAGCAGCCTGAACTTCAAGGGAGATATTCTTGCATTTGTTGAGGTTGCCGCTTCTTCTTATTCTTCTATACAAAGATTCATACTTACGAAACATTATACTGTACATATGTTGTTTTGTCTCAGGCTATGAAAAGTCCTTTGCTTGAGTGGATGTCACTTGGGGAAATTAAGGATGACGGCACATCCTGTCAACTTCAAGGTTTATGGACTGAGATTTTGAACAGTTTTCTTAGGAGTCAGCCATCAATGAAGTTCGATTCCTCATTCCTCGTGTTTCAAGCATCTCTTCTTGAGAAAACTCTCGATCACTGGAACTTCACCATCTCAGCAACCACCATCAACTTTTGGAACTCTACATATGGTAGAGAACCGCGGTTAGACTTGGAGTACCCCAAAAACTTGCTCTCCACCCTAGATAAGCTTTACAGAAACGGAAAGATTTACATCCGCAGAACAAAACTGGCCATCGGCGAGCAAAGCCATTCTAGAATTACCAGCAGTACAGCTCTGAAGAAATGCCGAGTGTATGCTGCGCTGAAGGAGGATGGGGGGACTGATTTGCAGGGACAGAATGAGATGCAATTGAGTTGTAAGAGAAGAAAGGTGGAGTTAACTGAACACCAGAAAGATGTAAGACGAGGACAACAAGGGCGTTCGCGTGATTGTAGTGGACATGGCCCCGGGATCTGGACATACACCAGCGTTGATTTCTCTCATGGGAATGAAGAAGAATCACAAGAAAGCCAGATGCTTTGATGCGTTGGTTCTGTGAGGAACCAAGTAATAACAACAAAAGAGGGATAGAAGAAGTCACGAAAGTGGGGGAAAATGAATTATCGTACTATTAGATGCTGTTTCGGTAAAATTGTCGTATTTCAGTATTCGACCGTTAGATTCGGTTGTAATTTTGGAAGATATTTCT
Source organism: Rubia peregrina (assembly GCA_032355705.1). NCBI lineage: Eukaryota > Viridiplantae > Streptophyta > Magnoliopsida > Gentianales > Rubiaceae > Rubia > Rubia peregrina. The sequence goes on along the minus strand of JAULKK010000001.1, from coordinate 4,466,741 downwards.
GGGCCGTGTTGCTAGGTTCTGAACGATGAAGTTTGGATTTGGAGGTCTGGAAAGGGTTCATTTGTCTTCTAGCAGAATCTTTGCACATTGGTGATTTCTTCTTCTGTTATTTAATCTTCATTGTTGTAGTGATTGTAAATCATCTATTTGTTAGCAACTTGTGCTAGTACTAGTTGGTTGTTGAGGGTCTTGTAACACTCTTTATTAATATTGGTCCCATGAATTTTACCCACGCATTAGAGGAGTTTTCCACCTAAATATTTGTGTCGTGTGTGCTGCTTGATTTATTTTAGGGATATATACGAATATAATCCTATATACTTGTGTAAGTGCAAATATAACTCTCGAATAGTTTAAACTACAAAATCAACCCTAACTAATTGATGAGAGTGCAAATATAACCCCGTGACACCATTTTCGGCGTTGACCGACGTTGATTGCATATAAAATGATCAAAATACTATCTGACATAAAACCTAAAAGTGTTGAGAAAATTTTGCCCCCTCCACCTCCACCCGCACTCCCGGGCACCAAAATGGTGCACTCAATTCCAATTCTTATCGCCATTTTCAATCATCAATTAATTCAAGCTTTTGTAAACTAATTTGTACGTGTTTTAATGACAGGTGACGATGGGGATGTGGGAAGATCTCATTCATGGAGATGAAGTGGAAGAAAGTGGGCTGATGTATCATGTTCAAGATTGACGAGAAATCGCGGCTGGTCACCGTCTACAAGGTCGGCTGTGCCGCCGAAGGCTATTAGGAAATGGCCGTCTCCCTCCCCAAGGGAGACTGCCGCTATGCCATCTTCGATTTCAATTTTGACACCCTCTACAACTGCCGCAAGAGCAAGATCTTTTCATCACCTGGTAATATGCATCATTTCATTTGTTCTAATTTTCATTTGACTAAATTATTTTTTTGGGCCCCAACATATTTTGAAACACCTTCTTTTGGTCCCCACTCCCAATACTGCCCTCATTCGGCCCTTAACATTTAGAAAATAATTTGTTTGGTCCCCAATTCCATTTCCGGGCAGTTTTTAGACAATTTCCCGGTATGCCCAGGGGTAAAATTGTAATTTTACCCCTGAAACCCTAAAAAAGTGGTGGCAAGCTTGACTGATCTGCCGCCCATGCCGCCGATCCACCCATATCGCTGCCACCGCCAAGACCACTTCCGCTGCCCAGATTCGTCGCTCGAACGTGGTGACGAGCTAGATGGGCGTTGAGAAGAGCGAGCGAGACAGAATGTTGCATCAGAGAAAAACTGGGCGCGATGGAGTACAATGGAACATTTTTTCGTCGGAGGAACATTGTTTTTTCGTCATCATTTTCGTCGGAGTGGCGCAATGGAACGTTTGGCAGAATCCGATGGCGCTGAAGGAAGGAGATGCGGAGGCTGAATCCGGCAGCGGATAAAGAAGTTCCGGCGGCGGCGACCTCGCGAAGAAGACAACCCCTGAACCATTTTTTCCTCCACACTAATCGACATCATTTTGTCTTTAATGGAATGATGTCATTTTGTTTGACCCTTGTTTTCGGAAATTTTGTCAAAGTTTAGGGGTAAAATTGTGACTTTACTCCTAGGCAAATCAGAAAACCGCTTGGAATTATTTTCAAAATGTTAAGGCCGAATGAGGGAAGTATTGGGGGTGGGGACCAAAAGAAGGTGTTCCAAAATATGTTGGGGCCCAAAAAATAATTTAGTCTTTTCATTTAAATGAGAGGGAGAACAGAAGGGAGGAGAAGAAGAATGGGAGAGAAGAGAAGAAGAAGCATTGGGTTAGGGTTGTGATTTAGGGGTAGGATCGTAAATTCATTTTATTTTTATTTTTTCAGAGGAGCAAAAATGATATTTCATCGTATTCTGATTTAAATTTGTCTGAATTGGTATTTTTGCACTTTCCCTTATTATTTAAGGTTATATTTGCATTTTTAATTATTAAAAGGTTATATTTTCACTTATGTGAAATATATAGGGTTATATATGCACTTTTCTCTTTATTTTATTGTTGTTGCAATTATATTATACTGTTGCTCCTCACGAATCCAAGCAAATAGGGATGTGTAGTTTTGCTAATCTTCCCATCAAAGTGGTATCAACGTCTTGTTCCATGATTTTTTTGGGGTGTTATTGTTTGGTATTTGTTTGAATGATGGAGGCAAATGTAGGAAAGATGATTTGTTTGAATGACACTATTTACCACAAATTGAAAGGAAAGATGAAAGATCTTTTGTTTGTAACGAAGATGCATTTATACGTTTTACTTCCGCTAAACCTACATACTATGGTGATGATTGTTTAGAATTTAGCATCAACAAGTTTGTAGTTATATTAGGCAATAGGTTGAAGATAATGTTTAATTATACTGCTGATGAGAAATTTGTATCCTGGATAATTCAATGAGCTTTCAGTAAATGTCAATAAACCCTTCCTATTATTTAGGCATGCAATTGCATACTTTTCTAATATTTACACATACAATTCAACTTTGGGGATACAATAAGCACATCACCCCCCAGGGTACAATATAATCTATAGTAATGAGACACATGCTAAAACCTTGTGGAATGAGTTGGAGATTTTATATGCTTCTAACACCAGCAACAATAAATTGTACATGTTGAACCAAATGTACAATTTGAAGTAAGGAGACAATACTTCGATTTCTGATCATGTGAATGATTTTTAGGGAATTTTATATTAGTTGACTGGTTTGGGCTTTACATTTGAAGACGAGGTGGAATTTTTAATTTTGTTTAATACTCTACTTGATTCTTATGATACTTTGAAGGTTTCTTTAGCTAATTATGGTCTTAGAAGTAGTGCTACCTTTGACTGCATTAAGAGTGGTCTTTTGAATGAAGAGACGGGGAGGAAGTCTCAAGCTTCATCGTTACACTCCAAGTTATGTATGTTGAAAATAAGGGTAGAAGCAAGAGCAAGTTTCAGGGGAAGAGTAAGGAGAAGGGCATAAACAAGTCGAAATCACGCTACAAGAATGTCACTTGTCATCATTGTGGTAAACTTAGGGATTACAAGAAAAATGCTCTAAGTTGGAAAACGAGAAGAAATATATGGTGGTGGTGAATCGAAGGATGAGAGCATGTCATGTGTAACGTTGCTTCAATTTGTGATCTTCTTATTGCTTGTGATGAGCATATTATCAACTTTGTTCAACAAGAGACTAGCTGGGTTGTTGATGGCGAAGCTGCTGTTCATGTCACCTCGGGGAGATATTATGTTCATCTTATACTACTGGTGATTTTGGAGTGTTGAAGATGAGAAATGATAAGTGGATAAAGGTGGATGACATTGGAACTATCTTTTTCAAAATCAACTTGGGATCAAAGTTGGTACTTCATGATATAAAGCATGCTCTGGATATTCAATATAATCTTATTTTAGTGGGCGGTCTTAATGATGATGATTGTCATAGTTCTATGGGTAATGTCCATTGGAAGCTAACTAAGGGTTATTTGATTTTGGCTCGATCTTAGAGGTTTCGGTTGGTGGTAGTTCAATCAATGTGGTTGGAAATGATGACTTGCAACATTTATGGCATCAAAGACTTAGCCTTATGAGTGAGAAGGGAATCAATGTTTAGCTAAAAAGAACTTTCTCTTAGGTATCAGAGGTATGAAGCTGAAGAGTTGTGATCATTGCTTGGTTGGGAGACAAAACAGAGTATCATTCAAAAGAAAGTCAAAGTTGTTGGAGCTTGACGATGTTTGTGGCCCTTTCGAGGTACAATCTCTTGGTGGCGACTTTATTTTGTGACTTTTATTGATGATTGTTCTAGGAAGATTTGAGTCCATGTGTTGAAGTCCAATGACCAAGTGCTTGAGAATTTAAGAAATTTTATGATTTAGTGGAGAGGCTAACAAACAAGAAATTGAATGTCGTTCATTATGATAATGGTGGTAAGTATCGTGGATAACTATAGGCTTGCCATAAAAATTCCAGGATCCCATCTCTATGCATTTTGTTATCAAATTTCACCATAAACACACATTTGTCAAGAAGGGTTACTACCCAAAACTTATAACTTTCCTTCCCTAAATTCTGATGAAAAATCCTTCCATAACCTTGAAAGGAGGGTTACTGCCCAAGACTTTATAGAGCACCGTTGATTCCCATTGCTTTGATCTTTCTTCCAATTCCTCTATCGTGATTTCCCCATTACCATCTCGTCAATAATAATAATATCATAATATTTCACCTTCAGTTATTTGGCATTAAATAACAGACAACACATGCATTTCTTAAAACATTTAACATCTCTTTTTGTTATGAGTTTGATGATAGATTGTTAGGTTTAGATAAGTTTATATCATAAGGGGTTTAGATGACCATTTTATTATTTTTTATCTCAATCCTTCATTTTGGACCCTATTTTGAACCTAATGGATTTTTGTGCTTACGGTTGTCTAGACATTGTTTTGTGAGCTTATTTGTAGATTGTTAGTAAGTACTTCAGAATAGGTTAGTGATGGTCAATTGCAAAATTGGTAGAATACTGAAGGTCACGAGTCAAACCTTGGTAGAAGGTAGAAGGCATGAAGAAAGAAGCCAAGTTCGGAAGTGTCAAAAAAATGGCACATGCCGTGTAAAATGGCATGAACCGTGTAAAATAGCACAGACCGTGCCAGAGTCTGTGCCATAAGAATACGTGTCCATGATAGGCCGTGCAAACGTGCATGACCCGTGCATGAAGAACTGAAGGGATTCAAAGGCCAAATGATGAAACGTGCAAATATGCACGTTTTGTGCACTCATAAGACCGAGATTGAAGACATGGACGACGGGTCGTGCAGGCGTCCGCTCAATATGGGATTTGCCAGCTTCTAGGACGTCTCGTGCAATCCTGCATGGGACGTGCTGGCGTACCGTGCAAACCTGCATGGCTCGTGCTAGCGTGACACTAAGGTTTCCAACTTGGGTTTTTAAGGCCCATTTACCATACCCTATATGTAGTGCCTTTAGTCTCCTAGGGTTTAAGCAAGTAGTTAGTTAGATTTAGTTTGGTAGGAAAAGGAGGCTAGGAGAACCCTCTCTAGAGTTTTCTCTCTTTTCTCTTAATTTACTCTTTAGATCCATGACATTTATTCCTATGATTTCCATGGATTTAATGTTGAGAAAATGCTCAGAATGGTACCCATTTTAAAGTGAAATTCACAGTTTGGTACCCAAGTTTAAAAATAGTTCTGAAAAGGTATCCACTTTTCATTAATGTTCCGAAAAGGTAATTTTTAGTTAATAAATGGGTATCATTTTGGCACAATTTTGATCCAAATTGGTATTCATTTGTTGCTAAAAGGTACCCTTTTTGAGACAAAAAAGGTACATTTAGTGAACAAATTCAAAATATATGCACCAAACTATGAATTCCGATTAAATATGAGCACCATTTTTAATAATATCTCATTTAATGCTGGTAGAGTAATTTTATTTCTTGGGATAGTTATTTGTATTGACACGGGTTTGTGAGACTTGTTAGATTCACCCCATTTTATATGTTATAAATATCGTACTTAATTTGTGGTTCAATTTCTTATTATGATTCATGCTATGAAATATGTTAAGATGCACACTTGATTTATTTCCTGTATGATATCGTGCTAGACTTTAAATGTTAATTTGGGAGTGTTGAATAATTGGCGCTATGGTAGTCTTGTGAGTATCGAGAAAATGTGTGTGTTAGATCCCCCTTTGCGAGTGCCGAGATGTTGATAAACAAGAATTTCAATTGGCTAGTCGTGTGAGAAATTGCATGTTAGGAGCATAAGACCTATAGCGTTGATATCAAAATCCTAATGGGGGAAACTCTGGCTTACCCCGATAATTGAGTATTTCTAGTTTGTAGTGACTAGGGTGGCACAGACTCTAGAGTTATCACAAGGTACTGATGTCCTATTCCTTTTGAGGTCTAGGATAGGTGTTTATAGTGGTCCTCCCATTTCTGTGATTGGGTTCACTCCTGCATCTAATTGTTGCGACCTACGCAAGGTACATTTTCTTTTAAGTTAAGGTCGTTTAGCCCCGGGAGTGAGCTACTGGGGCGGTCAGTGGAGAAGTGTGCCCTTAGCAAGTTACGGAGGAGATGATATGTTAAGGAGGGGGCAGAACCAGATGTGTAACAGATAATGGGAGAACTTGGGGAATTAACATCTCTACACTATGTGATATAACATGAAAACAAGTGAATAGTTGCTTATGTGAATTAGAGTTTAGGAACGAATCTTGTTGTCAATAATGTGATGCAAATAATCGCCAAGATTAGTTAATCCATATCTTATCCGCTTTACTTGCATGCTCGGAGTTGTTAGTTCATACAAACCCCCTTGTTTGTTAGTACTTGTTATTCCCGATACATAATTGGGGTGATGTCTGATTTTGAGTTGTGTGGGGCTAACCCTTAGACACTGGTATCTCTGTGGACGACACTTGGACTTACTACTAGCTATGATATCGTAGTTAGGAGTGAGTACATGAGCAACCCTATAAATTCATCTTTGCTATTCTCAACGCTCGCTGATTTTAAACGACCCTGTAGGTGCGGATCAATAACAAACTTAATTTCCTTTTCTTTTCCTCTTCCATTCTTTCACCCCATAATAGTCTTTCCCCCCAAGTCCCTTAGTTGTTTAGATTTGAGATTTATTCTTTCTCCATTATTGCGAGCTTATTTTTAATCGGAGTTAGAAGACTCAGATTCTTCACATCCTCAATTGCTCATATTGATAAACACTCCATCTCCAAACCCAATTTAATCGTGACCCCAGACTCTAATAACCCATTCTTCCTCATGTAAAACACTTTTTAGACCTTCTCCAATTCCAGATTCCACACTTCTCATCCCATTGTTCGCTCTGGAATTTGCATGTGTCTCATCACTGATTGGTTGCAATATCGACTTCTTTATCACTTTGTATTTGCCAATCTACCCATTGGTGGCACATCTAAGATGAACTCGCCAGATCAAGGTTGAAGATTGTTTTGAAGGAGACACATAGTAACAATGTAATCTCATGCAATAAAGTTATTTCTTGATTACTTTTTTTGCTTAATAGAAAATATTGTTAAATAGAGTTTACTTTTGAGATATTAGGTTACATCCTCAACTGATATTAGTGCAACAACAATAGTATGTCACCCAAATGGATTACCTCATAAATTTTGGTAGAAAAAGGAAAAGAAAACTGTGTCCATCGACACCTGTACTTCTAACTTAACAGAGGATTTTAAGTTAGTCGTGTGAAAACTTGAGGATCGATTTGTGATTCATCTAAAACTTGAGGGGCGAAACAGAAAATGGAAAAAATAGATGCCCAATCAAAGCACTAACCAAACCTCCCCACCATCCCCAACCCCCTCCCCCAATCCGAGGCCCCTACCCCCCTCCAACCAAAATACATGTACAAATACCCCCTCAATCTCTCTAGGTTCTCACTTACCCTCTCATGATTGATTTTCTCTCCAAAATTAAATTAAGTCTAAATCAATCTCGAGGTGCATCGAATTTTTGTTAAAATATGATAATAAACATATTTTAATTAGATTCGAGAGTAATGACTACTCACAAACGGAAATTAATTTACTGTCTAAGATTAAACTGTGCACTGAAATCAAAATTAAAATCCACTTCAAATCCATTATATATGTATATAGTCGAACTTGATAAAATAAAATGGTCATAAAAGTGTGACCTAATTCCAAGTATAGATTCATGTCGCGAGGGTCAACCGAGTATGTTGTTCTCATCGTTCTTCTCTCCCAAAGCATATCACACTAATCCCCATTTAATCACCCATGATGAGTGAAAAATGCAAATCATTATCTTCCTAATGGGTATAAAGTAAAATAATTTCCACCCCACTAACTCTCATGGATCTCAATCCACGCTATCCATCCTTACCTAAGAATACATAAGAAAAAAGGTGTCTGCATAAATTTCTAGATACAATACATGCTAACATGTACGAAACTACACTTACTGCGTAGATACAGTGGGTAGCCAATGCTAATGAGAAGATGGAGACTGCAGTCGAAAAACCTAAAATCCATCCCTCTCCAACCATTCATGGTGGACACAAACATTTTCCCATCCTTGTTTCATTCCAAACAAATATTTTTCCTTGTTTGTTTCATTGAAATGTGTCAGAAGGTCAATGAGATTTGGCGACTTGATGATATGTGAGACAACGACTAAAACTCTGTTGAACGATGGCCGCAACCATAACACCCTAAGTCAGCAAAGTTCTTCATCTGGTAAGTTTCGAGCATTATGAGTTCCATCAAATTCCGCCTCACTGACACCTATACCTCCGGCTTGTCAAAGGATTTGAATCTAAATGAGAGAAAATTGAGGATGGATCTGTGATTATTCAAAACTTGAGGGAGGAAAAAGGAAAAGGAAATAGAAAAAATAGACTCCCCATCAAAGCATAAACCCAACCCTCCCACCACCCCATCCGACCCAAGCCCCCCTGCCCCTCCCAACCAAAATACTCCCTCTCTCTCTCTCTCTCTCTCTCTACATTTCTCTCCGTAATCAAATTGAGTCTAAATAGATACATTCACACACAGCTCGAGGTGCATAATATTTATGTGCAGGGATAAATCGTGTTCGTGCCTGGATCTGTAATTTCTAGGGTTTTTTGTATAGCAAAATCCGTAATTTAGATTCAAATGTGTGGAATAAATTAAAGAGAGCGGGGCGCGCCGGAGGTTTTAACTTTCAAGTAGCAGCAGTTAGGGTTTTTGGATTGGCTTCATTACATTTCGTTGCTGTTTCGATTTCATCTCAGTTCGGTTTACTCGATCTGTTCTTGCGAAGTGAGGAAGAAATGGATTCCAATTCGATTTCTTCTTCGCCGGTAACGGCGGTGACGGAGAACAACAGTAGTAGCCGTGAAGGCGCTTTCTCGCCGATTGCGGCCTCTCCACGCGCGACGGAGGACGATGTGGCTCTATCTGTGACCGCGGGGCTTGCTAGAGAAGCGGCGCTGCTTTTTCAGGCCGGGAAGTTTGTGGATTGTGTCAACTTGTTGAAGATGCTGTTGCAGAAGAAAGAGAACGATCCGAAGGTTAATTCTTTTGAATTCTTGTTTATCTTCTTGTTTCTTTTGCTGCTGTCTTTTGTTGGCTTAATTTAGGGTTTGAACTAAATAGGAGCTTCTCGAAGTGAATTGGCCTTATTTGGGTTGTACTGCATAGGAGTGTCCTTTGGTTAGTTAATAATTGACTGAGGGTATCATGAAGTTTATTTAGGATTTAATATGAGCTCGAGGCAGTTTCAGAGTAAAACTTGATTTTTTTAGCGAAGTGGTAATGATGTTCTTTCCCCACTCTGCCTGACGGATGCAAGTAGAAGTTTTTTATTTTGGAAATGAAACTTGAATAATCAGGGGAGACTGGAGACTGGTTGTAAGTGGAAGCTTTTTTGTTGTGGAATTAAAACTTGACTAATTAGGGGAGCCCGGAGACTGATGAAGGATTTAAAAAAGGAGGATGAGTGTCTATTTTTGAGATATCAATTTAAGTTGATTCTTGTACCCTAGACCATTGGAAAGTAGAACTGAAAGCTGAATGATTGGCCTATATCTGGCTCTGAGGAGGCTTAGATATGTAATCTCTTCCCCCCAGTAAAGGTGCTTGTAGCTATATTATGTTTTTTTGTTTATTTTTACACGTGACAAAGACTTGCATAAATGAGGATAAAAACTTGATGTCCTATCTGGAGCTTTATGTTTGTCTTACTGATGCACGATAAGAACTGTATCGAATTGATAAATCACATCATGCTTATTTTCTGCAAAATGTTATTTTGAATTTTTGAAAACAATAGATGTTCTTGAAAACAATAGATTTTCTTGTTCTTTGTATTCACACCAAAATTAAAATACTGGGGAATTTGGGATTTTCTCTTCTGCACTTGAAATTGACTTTCCTTAAATAGCATCGTGATTGTTCTTTCTTTGCATTATGACTTTGTTTGGTAGAACTTATAAGCTGCTTTGCTTATAAGCAAAACACTTTTTAATGTTTGATAAAGTGCTTAAAAGCTTCTTATTTTGAAAGCATAAGTTATTTTTCAGGAAAAAGCAGAAGCGGGTCTCCCTTTGCGTTTAAAATAAGCCAGCTTTGCTAATAAGCACAGCTCTGCCAAACACACCCTATGTCTATTGCTTATTATGCATCTTCTTGCTTGTGTTTGGAAGTGTTTTGTTTGTTAGATGCCTTAGATGTTGTCCAGCTTGATTGGGATTATTGAGTTGTTCTCGTAGTTGGGAAATAAATAGAATTGCAAAATTTGATACCACTTTGTTTTCTTCAATAAATTTGTTGTACTCAATGTATTTATGGATCTACTCATTGGATTGAGCCGGCTCTCACGTGTTATCTGTAATGTTCCTTGGGTTTTCCCTCGAAGAGGGTTTATTGTCATACATTTATGTACCTTCTGTCGGTATTTTCCTTTTTCTTTATCCACATATGTTGAATTTTTTTTGTTGGTGAATGAGTACGTTTTTTTATGAAACCTTCAGAAACTTTAGCTAAAGTTATAAAGCAGCTGTAATTATGTCTCTTATTTGAACTCACGGATGCTTTTAAAAATGTTTGTTATTTTAGATTCTTCACAACATTGCTATAGCGGAGAGCTTTCAAGATGGTTGTTCAGATCCTAAGAAGCTTCTCGAATCACTGAGTAATGTCAAGGTATATGAGTGATATGTCCTCAGTGCACTCTTCAAGTTTTCTATTCAATGGGAAATGAGCTGTTTCTTGTTGGTTTTTAACCTTAGTGAACTCTGGGTAGACATTTTTGACATTTGCCATATAAATGACCAAATAATATTATATTTGCTCTTGTAAATTGCAGCTTTTCTTATTGTCTCTAATCCACGAGGAATAGTTGTGTATTACTCATCTGTTAGTGCTTTAAACGGGGATGCTAGTCCACATTGGCTAAATTCTTGAGATAATTGTTCAATGGAGTATCTTAAAGCAGTGTTGTCTTCTCAAGGATATAATTTGTTGTTTTCAGCTATAGTTATAGTATAAGTAAGAGAATTATTTATTCCATCTGTGCAAGCATTTCTGCAGGTTCTCTTAGTAAGGAACACTTCATGCTTATTATTTCTCTTGAGAATAAAACTGCTACTATTCACAATAATGTGAATTGTGTCATCATTTATGCGATGATGGCATTTTGGTGTTGTAAATTCTCTTGGGAGGAAGAAATGGAATAATTTGTTCCCGTGAACGCTCTTGTTAATTCTGAATTTTAAGAAAAAATTGCCATTGAATAGAAGTATTGATGTTCCCATGTTTGAGCTCGGTGTGACTTGTGTAAGAACTGCCAAATAAATTTGCTGAACTGTGTTTACTTGGATTTTTTCATTTTCTCTTACTTTCTTGTCAGAAATGATGTGAAGATCTTTCTCAGGCATCCGAGGACCAATCAGAGTCTGTTGGAAACATTAGCAAAGCCCAAGTTGGAAGTAAAGGAAACTGTAATCTGGCACTTCCATTCTCTTCCTCTAGTAGTCTGCCTGTGTATGGTGATGGACATGATACATCTGTTACAATGTTTAACATGGTAGGGTCTCATGAATTTCAGGACTAGCTCCGACATATGCCTGTCATTATTTCATGAAGTTGGAATTATTTGTATGATTGCATATCTAAATTAAGGTGTGTACTTTTCAGGCAGTTATCTGGTTCCATCTCCATGAATATGCCAAAGCATTGTCAATTTTGGACTTGTTTTATCAAAATA